>QYTT01087296.1:0-21237 GCA_006980735.1 Dasypogon diadema | reverse complement strand
TAACTCCGACGAAGAAATCCATGAGGCGGTTAATCAGCATTTTGAAGACAAATCTTCAGACTACTATTTTAATGGTATTAAAGCATTTACCAAAACATGTAAAAATGTGTTAAAATAATGGGAGAATATATCGACAAATAACTACTGTATTTTTCCTCTCTCACCCCTCCTTCTACCTTAGGCTATGAATACTTCTAGAAGCTTGTATCATATACGGAACACAGCCATAGAGTGATTGAACAGCTGCCTTTCATCTCAAGTAGGTAACAGTTTTGCTGTGCTCAATATGTTATGAAAAAAACCTTGTTATAATTTCGCTAACCTAATTATGCTCATCTACTTGACCTTGTGAAGTCTCCCATTATATTTTGAAACTGTGGGAACTATATAGAAGATCATTTACTATTTCCCACTATTCTTTATTTCTACGTTCAAGGAAATCCATTGGAGTCTCCTTTACAGTCAGAGATGTTCTTCTTTTGGCGCCTTCTTGGAATAAAGTTGTTCACTGATGACATAACAGTACAAGTCTTTTGTATTTTGTAATTCTAACCATAGGAGGTATCCAGTGGCAGGCTGGCCGTATGGGGGTGCAGAGGATGCAAAGCAACCCGCACCCTGGGTACAGGGGCCCCAGAAGAAGAGGAAAACAAAAAAAGAAAAAAATATAAAAATATAGTACTGGCAATAATACGAACACACCACAATTATTGTTGTGGTAACATACTTTTGTGTGCGAGGACTATCAAAGAAGAAGAAACTAGGATAATAATAATAATTAAGTAATAGAGTTCTATAACCAGAAATTATAGATGAAACGCACACATCTTACCATTAAAAATTATCCTCAAGTTCTTCACTTTTGTTATCCTGGATAAAATTTGGTAATTTAAATAAACACTTGGAAGATCGGATGCGCTAAGATCGCCCTTTCAAAAATAGACAAGTTGATTTTGATGGATTTAGCAAAAGTTGATTATTTTCGCTCATAAGGTTATGTTCACTAAGTCGTTATTGAATATAAAAACACAGTCCTCCAACATTCCGTTTGGTCGAGAAAGATATATTTGCACATGATCCGCATAGAGGTGAATGTGAACGTCGGCAAGGGAGTTCATTAATGAAGAAGCAAAAAATTAGGGGTCCCAAAATTGAACCCTGAGAAACGCCTCTTAAGATGCTGATCGAACTAGACCTAACATCACTAACCGTCACTCACTGTGATGGATGCTTGATAATTTCTATGACAGAGTTAGAAAATCGGTAATTTTTTTGTAGTTTTGACAGAAGAGGATCATGATTGACAGAAAGTTTTGGTGAAGTGAAGCAGAGTGTCACGAAATCCACGTGTTACGAAATCCTTATCTAAATGGAGTCGAATATCTGTGGAAACATTTAAAAGGGCCGTCTCACAGCCATAATCAGAGTGAAAACCAGACTGCCATTTCGACAGTTATTTATTCTCAAAAATATCTCGCAGCATTTGCTTGTGCAGTAGTTTGACAAATCCTTTGATGAGAAAGCGAAGTGCTTGATTTCGGTCAATAATCGTTAAGTGAAATTATTACTGTCAAACATCCCAGTGGCTTCACAAGTATAATCCTTGTCAGTAGAATTGCCTGGACCACTGATACCCAAGATAAATCGCCGTGTCCTGTGCGGGATTCGAACCCACGCCAACAGGGTAGAAAATCTGTATATATGCTCCTCTGCCCGCTCGACCACCGGCCTTGAAAAGGTACCTAATTTTAACTGTTATGATAAAACGCAGGTCTGGGTTAATTTCAGGTCTCCATTTTGAATATCTAAAGGTTTGCTTGTTCTTAGCACTGAAAAATAGAGTTTTTTGTGTTCCTTGGTAATCTTTTTTTGTTCACACCAACCACAGTATAATAAGAATTAGAAAATTTCTAAGACTAAGGTACAAATATACTTTCAGAGCTTACCGGCGTTGCAAATCCTTCCAATTCTTGCTTCTGCACATATTCGCAATGATTAACTTTTGCTCTATGGCTTTTTGTATGTAAATTTCTTAGAGCTTATAACATTCGTAAAATGAAACTTCTTTTTTAAAATTGCACCTAGAGAACTGTAGTCACGCTCTACAACGTGTTTAACTTCATATGTAAAGTCAACAAAGACTATTTGAATTGATCCATCATACTCCCACCTTAACACCCGTCTTCGTTTGATTCATGTAATTTACGGTGTCATACCGTAAATTCAGTGGCGTTCTTCCGTGACCCCAACTATAATTAAGATACTCCCTCCGGCTGTAAAGATACATTTGCAGACGAACCGTGCACTGCTGACCACTAGCGCAATCTTAACATTTTCATATTTCACTCAATTTCAATTTTTCCAGTCAGTGAGCAAAAAAACGGCTGCTTAACTTCCAGTTCGATGGTCGTTCCTACAGCCGCCACACTGATATGATTCTTGTTAATGGCATGATAATAGAAAAAGTTTTGAATAAATTAACGGTAGGAAAAACAAAAACCAGCTGGATCGTTAAATGACCATTTGCAAGATCATTTGCAGTTTTAATTGGGGGGGGGGAGTTCTGCATAAGTTACTGAAAATATAATTTAAATTCGGTAGAACTTGATGAGAGGGTTTGGTGGCAGCACTGATCGAACTGATCAAGATTAGATCACATCATATCACTTCTTTGACCCATTTTGCCGCTGAATATAAGGTCCAGAATGACCAGAATTAGCGGTACGAAGACCTATAAGTCTTACGTATACGTAATTACATATACTGGCTGCAGTTAACATAATCCATCAGTGGCCAAAGAACCCTGAAAATTTGACCTGAAAGCTGTCGACTACCGAATGTTGTCTGGAACTTTTTACGTTTAGAATTCTTAGGAAATCAGGAGAATATAGAGCTGCGAGGACTCTAATACTTTTGATGTGCCGCCATAAATGTCAAAGACTTCCACTTAAGCTGCACATCGCGCTTTAAAGCCCATTCTAAGAAAGTTTATCTTTTCAGTGAGATTTTGTCACCGGCTAACGCTAGATAGTCAAGCAGCGCCGTGCCGAACCTGCACAGGTAATAACAAAAACCGCTGATTTGCGCCACACACATATTCCGTATGAATTCAGGTAGCTTCGTCAACTTATCTTGATTTAAACAGACACGTGCCAGTACGTCGTCAAATGCAACTGGCTATCAAGCACGTTCGGATCAGCCAAAGAAATGATGTCTTTAAACAGGCTAAAGACGTCTTAAAATAAAATTATGAAACAGGCCGGCCGAGTGTGTACTGGGGTTTGATAAATTGAAAATTAAAAACGATTTTTATTGAGTGTGCTACTACATAAAAGATACAACATGAAGCAATCTTTCGGTGGATGACCCATATTTTTGCTGTCTCATCGACTATTTGCCATTTTAAGCCTGCGATTGCTACTGCCCTTGATTCCAGGCGAAGAGAGGATCTATTGGCACACCATTAATCAACTTCTGGCATTATATAACATTTCAAATTGTACCTGTATCTATTTGACCATGCAACAGATACTGCCTTCCCACATTGTACGGATGGCCCCTGGTGTGTGAATAACGCCGCGATCAGTGATCATGCCAAAGTTGTTTACTTGACCCTGAAAAGTTAATTAAAAACGCAAAATCTATTTCGCGTTCAGAAACAACACTTCCTGTGACATCGCAGTGACAGGAAATTACAAAACTTGGACTTATCTAATTCAAACGGATCCGCGAGGTGATCAACTCGAAACTAATTTTGTCGGCAGCTCATTTACGCCGATCGCAGTCAATTATCTCGAATGTGCATATAAGGGAATATCTGACGGATTCACTTGGGATTTTCTGTTCTTTTTCTACACCTATAGTAGGTGCTCTCCGACTGATATCCGGATTCAGAACAATTCAGTTAAAATCTGCGCAGATCGAACAGCCGATTGTGTCCAGTGACAACAAATTGGACGTTTTGGAAGAAACCAAAATGCATTCCATAGAGCGTGCTCCGGTGAGCATTTCACTAATGATGTAATGCCAGGAATTCGTACCTATCTTCGCTGCAGTTACTTTTTACTTTTTCTAAGAAATTTAAGCAATTAAATTCCACGTCTGAACTAATCTGAAGGGTTTCGAAACCAGAGACGGTTCAACTTACACGGAGAGGTCCAGCCCCACAAAGAACCGATTAAACCAGTCTTGGGACAAGGCCTTTAAGACTTGTACCGTTTCACAGAATCTCCGTAAATGTTCCAAAGACATTAAGAGATGAGATGCGCAAGATAGCTTTAATAATTTTTTATTTGTTTTACCCTTTTTTTGTTGTATTTGAACTTTTTTTCGAGAAGTTTTACGCACGATGCGGAGTTTTAATGTTGTGCTCTTTAGTAGTCCACTTTGGCCCATCGGACATGTGTTGCGACGGTGGGCACACGCTTAGCTGCATATCAAGAGCCGGGAAGGAATTGCTATAGACCGGTTTTGTTGTTTGCGCAAGATCATACCAAGTGCCCGTATCTAGATCAAGAAGAAGCCTCTCCTCTGATGCCAAGAAGACGATTTCTTTTACTGTATTTTTCGGATAATGCAATTTTGCTCATTTATTTGCTCCGATTTCAAGCTGTTGATAATTCTAGCCCATTTTCCAGGGTATGCCCATAAGCAGCATTTAGCGATATGAAGTAATAAAAATTAATAAAGCACATATTCCTTTACAAAATTACCTTAAAGGTACCTGTGAAACTTTGCTGATTTTCGTCTAATTTAAACACGTACGGAGTGCAGATTCGTAGGTCCGATAGAAAATTTTGAGGACAATGTGTCACGTATTGACTTCATGAATAAATCGAAATAATTTCAATCAACGACTCGCAACAAGCATTTCGGAGTCAAGGGCACCAGTATCTCGTGAAGCCATCCCAAAGTTTTTCGATAATATTTTGCGTCTTCCAATAATGTGTTTAATTTTGCCATTATACGGGAGCAAAGAACGTGTTTACTTTCAAAAGACATAAACGTATTGAACGCGTTCTTCATTTCAGCAGCAAGAGAAATTCTGATGCTTTTCATTGGGCATACGGCATATAATCTCTTTAAAAATGGTGCACGAGAGGACCCGCAGAATAACAATATAGTATATCGAAATCAGAATGGTTCAATGTTAAGACTTTTGAGTTATGGTATGGAACCAGAGCTGTATTAGCCATTGAGCAATATAAAAATATTCATAATGATGAGGGTGTCCAGAAAAAGGGGGAACCACAGAAATTTTTCAGTATACTGTACTTAATATGGACATGTGGTGGAAAATCAGTAATAGTGCTGGTATAAGAGTCTACAAAAATCGGTTGCCGCATTAAATGATATACACAATATATATACAATATTTTTACTTGTGTTAGTACTTGAAGGCCCTATTGTACCCTTCAACCCTGCTGATTAGCCGGTATAGTCGACCAACAAGCTCCATGAGATCATGCAAGACCGAACAAGCGAAGAATCTGTGGAACAGGGTTCTTCACAGGCGCAACCCATGCAGACCCTCTGGACCCGTCGATTGATGTGCGAAATCTGGTTCGGTCCTAAGGTGCAGTTGCAGCAGCTCAAATACCCCATAATAAGCGTCTGTGGGGTAATTGTAGAAAACTCTAGAAGATACCCCATCTGTTGTCCCTGACTCAGCCCCGAGGTTTGCTTGACCTGGACCACCCGGGCAGCCCGACGAGCCTCAACGGGTTTTAGTCGACAAACACTTCCCGGATGACCGTCAACCCGAAAGGTAGTTGTGCAGTTGTCGCAGTTGTGCGAAGCACGGGAGAATCCACAACGGTTACTGGAAACGATTTAAAGGAACCCCTCCCCCGCTGCGGAGACAACTTTACGCAGGACTGGGGTATTGGCTTTGATCAACACGTCCCTGGAAATGACAATAACACCTCGCATAGATAGTTATCTATGTGGAACTCTGACATGAATCTCTTCCAAGTCTAAACCTTGTAGGTCAAATCTCAGGGCCAATATATGGGTGGTGCGATGGACGGCTATGAAGAAAGCAGAAATTCTCTCCTAAACTCTCTCCGAATTCCGTAAGTAACCCTATCCATAGCCGTCCCTGTGGTAAAGAATTCGTTTGAGTACGTGCATTTGGAAATAGTTCGTCCTCACAACCAGATCGGCAAACTCTTTAGGCTACCCAATTTCTCCCACGCCGAAAAGTGTTGGTCACGTTCACCTTGAGGAATCTCAAGTAATTCGCCTTCAAGATGTGGACAATTGACGACACCACCACGTAATTGAACACTTTTCCCTTCCCCTTCAGAGAAAGGGGGAACAGCGGAACGCAGTTACGTGTGGCAGCGTCAAGATCAATATATACGGTCAAATACCCCAAGCAAGTATTAGTCCACTGGATACTGAGAAGGGCATCCATAAGCCATGGTTTTCGGTCAAATTGACTTTAGCGTAAGCGCTCCTCTTGATCTGAAATCTTGAGCTATGGAAAAACCCTAGTAGTGCTCCAGAACGAGGCGGCAGTTGGACTGCGCACTCGTCCAGCTCACAGCGAAGATTCATTAGAAGCGACACCACATGATAAAGCATGTTTGACAGAGAATTGCCCTGCCTGATATGCCGACGAAACGAAGTCAATTCCTCTCCCTGACCCTTAATCAGCACCAACGGAGTTCCATAGAGTTGCGTGGCGACGTTGATGAAGGCAGGAATCCAAATGTATCAAGAGCGGTCAGAAAGGTCTTCACTATTCGCAAACATGTTCCTATTCGGAAGTTTTCTGCTTTGATATCGTTTTTTGTAGCTTTTTTCAACATTGCCCTGCAAATTAGTATTTTTTTTTTTGTATAAATTAAAATTAGGTCGTAATGCCACCCTAACCAAGCAGAAAATCAATACCTCATTGGGTTATGCTATTGTTAAGGCACAAGTTCTAAATCTTCAAAAGCTAGAAACGGTCGTTTGAAAGCTGTTATTGAAGCTGACATTAGCCCCAAAACGTGCCCCTAAATGCTCCTTACATCCACAGAAAATAAGGATTTTGGTGATCTACTGAGGGTATAATTCAGTATTCCTGCCTTCAATCAGGATAGACCGTTGTTGACCGTTGCTATTGACGTATGTTCAGAACAAACATTTTCAAATTATTGCACGAAAAAAGCAATGGTTTGGGACTAGAATCAAACCCTTGACCTCCCCATTTCCGGTCGGGTACTGTACAGAAACTTTCCGAGTTAGGTTATGAAATTCTCCCTTACGATAATTTCTATTTTTCAAATTTCTCTAATAGATTTTCTTATTTTCAGAAGTTTGGAACGCAAGAACGTTTGAAAATGTTCAAAGATAGAGTCTTTGTAATTCAGGCCTTCGAAGAGTCTGAAACCAAGATTTCTTCGAAAAAAATATCTTTTTACTAGAATCCCATTTGAAGGATGTCGTGGATGCAGATGAATGCCTATTTTTATTAAACCCGAAAATAATGTAACAGAAATTTTTTTACTCAAAAATATCTAATAGTTCATACGACACACGACTACAGGGTATAATGTAAAATTCTTTGATTTGGCAGACTATATACATATATAAATTCTTAAACTCGTAATGCCATTTTTAATCACTTTGATATAACCATTAAACGTCTAATTGTTTAGAACATAAAAAACAATCCAGCATTAAGTGAGAAATCTCAAAGAATACATTATATATCTCGCCGATGGCCGAAGAGGATTGAGGTGCACGTCTATAGATATTTTTCTTTGTGGGCGTGGGTTTGAATCCTGCAACAGGTGCGGTGATTTATCTAGGTACCATTGGTTGAGGCAATTCAACTAAGCAGAATTGTACTTGTGAAGCCACTGGGATATTGAACAGTAAAACAATTTCATGTGGCTTACTTGCAACATTTGTCAGGTTAAAATTTCCCAGCCTCTCAGTCTCCTCTTCCCGAAACTTTTCCTTTTGTGCTTAATGAATACCTCTAAAAAGGGCATAATAATAACTCTTCCACGTTTATGAATGTTTAACCTATTTCACTTCTTCCCGTAAAATTCTAATGAAAAATCTATGGAGTACATCGAGAGCTTGTGGTGACAACCCCCGCGTTAAAAATGTTTTCAAAAAATTTTACACCAGAGTGATGTAATTTTTATTTGTCTCTCTTTTAATGAGATGAAAAATTGTTGAGTAAAAATGTGGGATTGAGGATTTTCACCATAAGGCCTCAATATTCATTTTTCCCGAGTTAATTTTCTTCCAGACTCAGAAGCGTCACATTATTACTACTGTGCCTGGCAATGGTCTCCCGTATTCCAGTGATCTCATTTTACAAAAAAATGTTGATTACCGAAATTCTTAAATTTCGTTACTGATAAAAATAAATCTGTGTTGCAATCAATTTTTATGAGGCAGATAATGAACTCATGTCTATTTAATCTCTTTCGACTATAATCTTAGCACTTGAAACCGCCTTAACTCTCTTGCGTTAAAAGTTGGCGTAATTGAACCACGATTACGGATGATAAGAGCTTTGAAGGTTACTAAACAAGTGTGAAAACGAATTTCTCCGCAACGGTATGGAAATATCTCAATTAATAATTTATTATGGAAATATGGTACCTAGGTTATGTTGTGTTTCTGTTTTTTATTTTACTACATTTGTAGGAGACTGCAGGCTTTCGACTTAATTCTGCAAATGTATACCAATCGATCGATTAGGCCATCTTCAGCGATCAGAGGGCGCAGATCTTTGCAGTTCAAAATATGCCGGTATCAGATTTAATAAAATTCTTTTTACTATGAAATAATACAGGGCGACACATGGGTACCTAATGTTTTTTGAATGGCTAGTACTCATTGCATGGCTACCTAATTGTTGCCTAAAATTATTACAGTTGTCATATATGTACGCCATTTCAGAAGCAATGGGGCACTGGTCTACTCAATACCGTACATACGACGCTTTCGTTAAAAATTATGAATCTATCACAGGTGTACAACGGCTTTTTCCATGAGAATTCAATGTTGGTCGATGTGGTGCAATCTCAAGCTCAAAACACCGTCGTGATATAAGTACTTCATGAAGAAGAAGCCATCAAGCTCTCACCTCAACGTATTGCACAGATGCCAGAGAATATCATGAGGGTGAGAGATGCTCTGACAAGGAGCTTTCAACGGTCTGCTCTGAAACACGCAGCGGCAGGTGAGTTAACACGTAGACTGCCGCAATTAGCATAAAAGCTTTCGCGAGAGTATTACGTGATAAAATGGCTTTGTCGTGAGAGAACTGTTAAATGCCGGTCACCGATGACCGACACGGCAGATAACGTGTTAAGGATAAATTGTGAATCGTTACGGCGAATTTTGCAGAAGGATTTAACATTCCACCTGTATAAAATTCAAAAACTTCAACAGCTACACGAGTCGAATTTCCAGGTCAACTTAATGCAGGTTGAGTAACATGCTCAGCCCATATTTATATGTCAATGATTTCAGCCAACTTTGAAGGTACTCCTATTATTTTTGCCAAAAAGTTTGCTGCTCCTCTTTGCAATTTGCAAACAGTGTTTCTATTTGGTTCCTCATTTCGCGACTGGCCTGCACTGCTCAGTACTTATTAACTATTTTAGGATTTATGCATCTGTATTAAATGTAAACAATTTCATTCTTTGTGCTTCTAGTTACATTTCCTTTGTTTATTTTACGCTGACAAAAGGCTCAAAAATATTTAAAACTGACAGCTGTGTGTTCGTTATGTTTGTACATGTTTTGTTTGTTAAACCTTTGGCCTCCAATATTGTTAAATTGTGTTTCCTTTACAAAAACTTGCTTTAAACTTTCTGACGATTTTGACATCCAATTTCTAATTTTTTCTGTGTTGCCTACCAATTTTTCAGTTGGTGTTACTGGCAACGGTGAGCTCCTACGAAACATTCATCAGCATCTTCTCAACAAATCACAGTGTGATGTGATATTGGACTATATTTTTTCGAAGAACATAGCGTCACAGTGGCCGTACGCTCTGTCCATTACATTCAAATGCTTCAGAGTTTCTTTAAACAGATAACGAATAAATCAAAGAAGCTTTTGGTTCCAGTAGGAATGAGCTACAGTTCACAGCAAGTGACACAATGAATGTTCTTCGAGGCATATTCCCCGGACGTTCTGGCGATGTATCGTGACCTCCTGGGTCTCCTAACCTATCAATTTACGACCTTTTTCTCTAGAGTTATTAAAAAAATCGTACCTCTACTCATAAGTCTCGTACTTAACTGATTGAGTTAAAGAAAGCCATCCGCCAAGAAACGCTTAGGATCAATCATGTGAAGTTGGATGTGTATAAGGATTACAAGCGAAGTATTGAACATTGTATAATTGCCGATGGACGCCACCTTGCCGACATTATTATTAGTCAAAATTGATTACTTAGCGCAAATGGCATATCTTAACGTTTATTTTTCTTCTTTGTAAATAAATCCGCATTATGTTGAAAATTTACTGAGTATTAGCCTCTCAAAAACCGTCAGGTTCCCATGTGTCACCCTGTATTAGTTGCCCGTTTTTTTTTGTGCAAATAATACTTTAAATTCATCTTCGGCGCTATAAATAGCAGGGATATCATAACATAAATTGACGGAGCGTTTCCGAACAAACGTATTCTAGATATTGATACCAAAATTGCTTCAAAATATAATTCTCTCCCTCAACCTCAAAAAGTGCTACTAAACTAAAAATTTTTCAATTAAACCTAAGGCGAAAAAATGTATTATTTTATATATCTGTCCTTTGCATCCTCAAAAATTTATTTGACATTTTGCAGGGAAGGCAAACCCATCAAACAGTGAGAAAAATTTCTGCTTTGAACGATTTTACTAATTTATATTACATGCCGAATTTTTTTAAATATATTTTCTATTAATAATTGACGTAATTAAATGTTTTTATTGAATTCGCGTAAAATATGTACGTGGTAAATAGATTTTTATCCACTGTCCAAAGATTGTTTCAAATTTTAAATTTGACACTCCGTCCATTTACTTTAAAACGTCAGTAATAAAAAGGCAAATTGACAAGCCACAAAATCTGTCATATCAGCACAAAAATATTGCTTAAATCTATTACATAAATTCTACAGTATGCCTGTATTTTTACTAATTTATTAATATAAACTACTCCAATGATTTTCATCATATTTAAAACAAGTTTTGTTGTCTCACGTTCTCAATAGCACAACAAAACCTATTTAATATTGTAAAAAGGTGCTTTAATGTGAAAATATCAGACATTTTTACGATGAGACGGTTTCGTTTTTTTTCGCAAAATTCTTCTACTCCAAACAGTCAATTGTTCTACAAGTCTCGCCATTGAGAACTGCTCACGATGACAAAATGATTAATTTTAATACAATAATCGATTGTTCTTTTATATACACCCGAAAGCGGGAAGTTAAGTTACTCCATCTTCGTGTGCTATTACATGAGCTGCATAAGCAGGTTAATATAAACAAACAACACCTTGACGTCCCTTTGCACTTCCAAGTCAAATTGGATCTCAACAATTGTCCGTCTAAGAAGATCTGACGAGTACTCACAATCAGTGGGTGAATAACATCTGGTGTCTTGTCTATTGTCTTCAGACTTCTGAGACATATTGACGTCACTTTACTTAATTCTTTGGATTTGTTTTGGTTACATGTGCGATACATTCAAATTTTTTACATAACAAATGGAGCTGGGCTGCAAGTATGAATGCAAATATTGCATAACAGAAAATTGTGATTTATTTTGGACAGCATGCATAAGCGAGGATTCACGGAAGGATCGTAGCTGCATACAAAGGTTTGGGAAACAAATTATAATAATCTCGCTACTTTCCATGAAGTTCATTACATTTTCATAATATGCTTGTCCTCTCTGAAACCAGTGTCCAAGATATACATCGGTCAACGCAATTCAATAGTGTTTTAGAACACATATTAAAGCAAAAAATATAGAATCAGCCTTAGGCTAATAGAAAATGGGAAGAACCTATGTGCATCAAATCGAACCGTATGGGAAACAGGCAGATCTGATTAGGGGTGGAATGCTAGAAGATATCAGAATTGCGCCTGGCCAGTTAGAATAGAACTTCCACTCTAGATCATTCTAATATACGATACGGTGGGTTTTTTTGCGAGAACAGTTACGTAAACAAAAAGTCAAGCATCTGGTTCATCTCTATGGTGGCTCGGGTGAGGACATAGAATGGGGCCTGATAATAACCACTGAAGCTAAAGACCTCATAAAGTATATTAGGATGCTGAGGGAAGTGTGAGTTTCGAAACCTAATAAAATACTCGAAGTAATAGTTATGCAGACCGATTGTCTCGATACGTAAAATTAAAACCAAGTCAATAGTCGTTCTCTAAGTGACTGGTTTTAATTCAGGAACCAAATAGACTTCGTACACTGCTTATGAATAGGTGGATTTTGCTTCCTGATCCTACTTCTGGAGAGCCATGTTGCAAAGTAATCCACACCACATGAATTAGACCATGTGTAAAACGGACCTGATAAAGATCGAGTCGAATATATCACCAAACCCAACAGCAACTTATGATATAGAAGGAGCGGTGAATGGTCTTACAAATGTTATCATAGTGCCATTTGAATTAAAGTCCTCTTTAAAACCATGATCGTAAAGAAGAGTATGATGGTAGCGAACTCGATAAACAAAAACTTAAGGAGACAAGAATGCTTAACACATGAAAAGAATCCAATGAATGATGAAAAAGGATGAAAAAGAACAAAATCAAGTTGGAGGAAAAATTACGAAGACGCAACAGCCATGACGGAACGAAAGTTTGCAAGTCAAGGCAATCAGACTAAGAAGCCTAGCCTCCTTGACACTTAAGCTGTTAGAGAAAACCATAGACAAAGAAATACATACTAGACAAATAGATCAACAGAACGCCCCTGTACATTTTCGTAAAAACGTAAGGAATGGAAGTTCTACAGCAGAAAACCTTCATCGTTTTCCTTTCTTGCAGTAAAGTTCCTTATAATGTTATTGAATTACATGCGCGGGAAGAGTGTAAAGAATTCAACCTGCGAATGGATAGGGCATATATTGTGATAAAGCTTAATTTTTAACTCGAGATGCTAGCCTCTAGCAATGCAGATGATGACTTCATCTTATGATTCGCGGCCAATAGAGAACATTGCCAAATAGTAGACTAATTAGATTGTTCAACGAAAAATAAGAAAAAATATGAGTGGGTAGAACCAGCCATACCCGATGGGCTGATGTTATTTAAACGACAGGTCCAGAACGGTAATAGGAGTTTGGGGACAGCATTCAAGATGTCTGGAAACGATAAGCCTCAATGAATTAGTAACAGTTTTCCATTAAGAAATGTGTGAAATATTGCAATATGTTTCCAAGTGCTAGCAGACAGCCAAGGGAATCTTGGAGGCCTAACCTGAAACATGCAAATACCATTCTAGACAACCCTTTCAAAATATGGAGCTATGGAACTTTTGTCTATGAACAGAACCAAGGGTAGGCTAGCTTTACTGGTAAAGGGGCATTGCTCATGTTGGAGAAAAGTAACTTCTCAGTAGTTTTCAAATTCCTATAAGGACAATTTGATCGAAATAAATGAGAGAATATTAACTGGTGACGAGACGCGGTTAAATCAATATAATCCAGAATCGAAACGGAAATCAATATAATAACAATCACTGGGTTATCAATCTACGAAAGGATTACCTTGTGTACTCCGGATAACATAATTGTTGGAATATCCCATAGTTTCTGTTATTAGCAGAAAAGCCTTAACTATTGGTAGATGTTGATAGGATTTTAACTTGGAACCTCATGAATTGCAAGTCGTTATTATATCCACTGACGAACTAATATAATTGATGTGGAAAAGTAAAATTCTATGTATTATAAGTGCTACTCAATTAATAAGAAATGAACTTTATGATATCTTTCAATTGTAGACAACATCAGTACAATGCAATTTTGCGCTAACCAGTTGAAGTTTATAGAAACCCATATAGAAAAATAATATCATCAACAGTCCTAACGTCGCACTTCAACTTTTGGTTGTATGTAGGCTCGTCTGTTTTCCACGAGTCCATTTTGGATACTGCGAGGTTGGACTCGTTTCGACATAAACGAAGATCATTTGTTCAAAGTGATCATTACCTCAGAGCTTGAATTCAAGATTCCACCGGAGAAGCATTGATCATTGAGCTCTATACTAACGTCGCATCTAATCCACTACATAAGCTGTTGAAAAACTGATGATAACGTTGGAGCAGGCATCATCTGCGAGGATCACCAAGTGCAAATGGCACCCCGCCTTAAAAAGTACCCTCCGGGTTTTCAGATGAAGGTTAAACCTATACTGAAGGCGGACAGATGCCTTTTGAGCCTTAGTCCTCAGAAAATTGTAATCTGCACGATCAGCCACTTCTACGCGTACTTAACGATCTGTTCCAGAATAACTATGTACTTATACTATGGGTGTCAGGCTACAACGGCAACTACAGCACTGAAAGGTCGGTCAAGCTAGCTCGGGCGAGTATAATCTTTAGCCTTTCGCCTTCTCCCACGCAACCTTCGCAAACTAGGAAAAGAGCCAATATCGTCAATTGTGGGACGTAAGCCCGATTGTGAGAATGACCAAGGAATTGGAAGGACCATCAAGTGCCAACTCAATATTAAAACTTCTCGGAGTATATATGCTGGCCTCCATTTTCGTGAGGAACAGCTTCTGGAAATCACACCACCATAAAATTGACGACCCAAATAACGCTGACTGTAGGGTATAATCAATTAGACGAATATATCGACACATTTCTTGTGCCACTGTTCGCCACTTTCGGCAAAATGATATAAATATATAGGACACCACTTCCTTGATGAACTGCATGGAGCAAGCAAAATTAGGTGAAAACGGATTATGGTTTGAGCCAGGTCGACTAGGTCGTTGGACCGCTCACAGTACCCGTAAGCCTAAAATTTGTCTGCACCTTAGGGATTGCGTCAGCTTTGCTCTATTAAAAAGAATTAGTTTAAGCTATTTTAACCCTTCGACACATAATGAGCTACATCTACGCCAAAACATATTGGAATACCCAGGTATCCACATACCATTTGTACGAAAACTTGTATTAAAAATTAACTGTAGAAATGTCCTTGGATACCCGGGTGTCCCATTATATGTCGAAGGGTTAAATAAAATACCCTAGAGGGTAAATCGTAAATTGATTTCGGTTCTTAACAAATAGTATCTTTCAGTATCTGCAGTACTGAAAATCTATCGAATGTTAGATATATCAAATTCTAAAAGGCGACTGACTCCCATTAACTTCAGGAAAAACTTTCAGAATATGCCGAAATCTTTATCACTTTAGGTCACAGTTAGACACATAATACCTCCACAAATATGGGAAAATTTGTTCGTTTCCCGAAACATATTCATATATTTTAGATTTTTTAACTGTAATTAGCAAATATTCTTGGATAATTTAACATGCTGACCCTGGCATTCCTTAATAACCGCCCTCGAATGTCCCCATAATTGGAGCATATTTGCTTCATGGCTTCCAACTGTGTGTTTTGATTACGAAGAAAATAAAAATAATTTGCCAAGTTTTATTGTTTCCGTTTGAGATTTACTTTTCCGTTAATATTTAAGACTCGAACAAGCATTAGTAATTTTCCTCATTTCGCTAAAATTTATTACCTTGGGGGGTTTTTTAATATTTTCGAGCTTCCTAGATGTTTTCGTGTGCAACTGTCCATAAATACCCTCCCAGACCTGGTGGCTGTTATCACCAAACTAATAATTACCGTAAACAGGTCGAATAATGTTATAATTTTTGTATATCTAACACCGAAACCTACAACTCTCTACGGTTATCTTAGACTATTTATCATCGTTTGAGATTTTATCGCAATCTCTATGGCCTTTTGTTAGAATTTATAATCTAATGTGCGTCTATTAGGTGGCTAATGTGAACATGTTTTTCTCGCTTTTGATCATTCAATCTGTTTTTAAATGACTATTGGTCAATAGATACTTAGTGTTCCTACTAGGTTTTAGGGTTCAGTTCGTCCGAATGAGAAAACGAACCCTTATAGGATTACTCGTGTGTCTGTCTGTCTGTTCGTCTGTCACAGCCAATTTGATGCGAATCTACTGGACCGATTATATTGAAATTTGGCACACATATGAATTTCTGTGATCCAAGCACGGACGTATAGGTAACGTAAAAAATTGAATTTTGAATATGGAGGGGTCACTTTTACGGGGCAAATTAGAAAATTAAAGAAAAAAGGTTTTGCAAACTGTACTGGGAAATTACATTTCAGATAAATTCACGCTAGTTGTTTGTTTTGTGATGAGATTTATTGTTCATTCATTCTTTGTACATTTAGATTTACGGAAATGCTAACAAAATATATTTCGAGCAAATGAAAAATATAGAAAAAAAATCAGGAGTAATAGATGTCACGAAAATTCAGTAGAAAAAGTCCGCGTACACTTCCAAAATTGTGTTATTTCCCAAAAATGTACTAAAAATTTCAGGAGAATTTTTGTTCGTTCACATCTTTTAATTGAACTCGTAGGTCCTATAATAGTGCAGTTAATCTAATATATGCGAAAATTACACATCAGAGTGGTATTATTGGTGCACTATATGACATGGAGTCGGAAAGGCAAGAAATTGGTGTATGCGAGCGTAAAAGCATTACAGAATTACAGAAAAAAGGGAAAAGTTTTCAGGAAATTGGCAATATTGTGGGAAAATGACATTCATCTTTGCAATGGACAGTGAAAAGCTTTGAAAAAAACTGGTATTAACACTTCAAAACCGCATTCTGGTCCTTCCTCAATGTCGACCCCATGAGAAAAACGAATTATTACAAATGCAGTGAACAAATATCATCGAACAAAGCAGGACAAATCACTAAAAGCATAGAATTCAAGTTTAAGAAGAAAAATTTGTGCCGATACTAGTTGAAAAGGTCGGGATTCACGGGCATATTGCACGCAAGAAGAACTTTATTTCAAGAATCAGTCGCCAAAGTCAAAATATTTTCGCAATTAATTACATTAACAAGTCAAATAAATTCTAGGAGAAAGTCATTTTTTCGAATGAGAAGTAAATTTTGAATTTTTGGGTTAAAGGGCTGGAAAATCGTCTGCAGAAAATCAGGCACAGCATTGAATAGAAAAAAAAAATCTGATACTCTCAAATATGGTGGTGGTGAAGTAATGGTCTGTGGGCGTATGAGAAGTAGTGGTGTAAGAAAATTAGAGTTTATAGTGCCTACCATGAACTAATATTATCGTGTCTACCATGAACTAAAATTACTTAAATCGGAATTTAAAATCAAGTGTTGAAAATTTTGGATTAGATGATGAATACTCCTTTATGCACGACAATGACCCCAAGCACACATCAGATATTGTGAGGTTGGAGTCACAGTTGCATGCACCACCGCAATTCTCCAGAATATTTATGAGATCTACTAGAACGAAGTATTCGTCATGATCACATTATTTTAAAGAATGTGTTTAAAAGAGTACTGCAGCAATTGTAGAACATCAGTGCTCAGGAAACCTCACAACTTACGTATTATAGGCAGGACATCCTGCACCTCAAAAGAAAAGGATAGTCATTAAATCATAATTAATATTATTTGTAGTTTTAACTTGACTATACGCCGACTTTTTTACCGAATTTTCATAACCTTTTTTGCTTCTGATTTTTATTTTTCATTTTGCATTTACTCAGAGTATATTATTATAGCATTTCCTAAACGGTTAATATACAAAGAATACATATAAAATAAATTTCATTATAAAATCCACAATTAGCTTGAATTTCGCTAAAAAGTATTTTCACATTACTGGGGGTACGCAGACTTTTTCTAGCTTTGGATATTATCAGCATGAATATAAAATATACTAACGCTGCAAATACAGGTGTATCATTTTCTTCCTCAGATGACTAGTAATAAAAATTTAAGATTAAAGATATTCTTAAAATATAAAAGTCGTTAAGGAAAAAACGAGATTTAGAAGTGCGACAAACAAATTTTACTAAAACAAAAATTATTCAAAAAGGGTAAAGTTTCCTCCGTATTTGCTTTCTAGAAAACAAAACAACACCACACAATCGTTGTGAAAAAATTGGTCTGCATGTTTTATATTTTCCATTTCACAAATTTTTTTCCATAAATGCACGTCAATCACATTTTATAATAATGCATATCTACAATTTTATGTGATATAATGCAAATAATGTTCCGTAAACAAACCTTAATTGGTTTTGGCCTGCCTTAAGTATTTTGCTACACTTACCCAAAATTGGCACATTTATCAATGCCCCACCACTCCATTTGTATTTTCGATCCACTTTTATTGCATATCTAACTCAAAGGAAATTAAAGCTTTAATCTTTTGTGATGAGATCGTAGTTAAATTGCGTCACTTTTTGGTACGACGTACAACAACTGTTTCATAACAATCCACGTCACACAGATGTTTTCATTCCGTGAGTTGTGGAAATTAATTTCTTATCAATCACTGATTAAGAATCTAATCTCAACAGCATAAAATCCATGATGACAGGATTCTTGATTTAAAGTAAATTAAAAGTCACAAGACTTCTCTTTAGGGTTGCAAAAGGTGCATTCGAATAGTGCAACAAACTCGCGCCCTGGAGAAGTTCCTTTACCCTTGCCGTAAGTATTGAAACTATTGCTACATACTTCTGCTCTGCGGTAATGACTTTGCCTACTTGTTTACCGAAATTTCGTTTATACCCAGAATAGAAACAGAACAGCCGACAACTGTCGTTCTATATTTTATTCGTTACCAAATGTTTTCTTTTATAATTTTCAATGTTTCATGTCAAGGAAATTTGCTATTAAAGCTGAAATTCCGTGGAGTTTCTTTTAGCAAGAGAGCACTTTTAGTGTTTCCAGCGTTTCACTTTTTTTTAATTTTTGATATAGGTAGAAGTATTTTTAATTTCTTTTTAAGGTATTGCCTTAGCCCAGGGGACAACTGTATGATCCACAGAGCACGGATTAGGTAGAAGGAAATTAGGGAAAGGGAGATTGGGAAATTTTAACCTGACAAATGTTGCAAGTGAGCCACAATTTTTGGCATGAAATTATTACTGTGCAAGGTCGAAAAAGGTTCTATCCAGAAAAAGCCAGTTTTTTAATCTAAGAGTTCGAAAACATTACCATTCGTCACACCTCCAAGACGAGAAAGGTCCTTTTCAGGAGTAAGAAGGACGAAAAAGGTGCTATTCGGAAAACGTAAGTCGACTACTTGAGAAGTTTGAAAACATTACCATTTTTCACCTCCAGGACAAGCAAGGAAGGTCCTTTCTAAGACCTAAAATGATGAAAAACGTGCTATCCAAAAGACGTAAGGAAAGCAGATCTATATCCCGTAATAAATACAATTCCACCATTAACAAAGCCTAGTTTCAATTCGGTCAGGACATTACAAGAAGAGTGTTTGCATCTCCCAAAGGCAGCAAAGGTTTTTGGTTGCTAGTGAAACCTGTGGAGAGCAATTTACCACCTCTTCCACACCACCCCCCATTCATAATGGGAATGTTTATACAGACTCATTGGATAAGGCAAACCTATTGGCTACTAATTTTGCATCAAATTCGCACCTCCCTCCTAGTAATCAGGTAGCACCATGACGCACGTGTGATATTCATAAGGTGCTTGCGAAATTGGATGTGTCAAAAGCCACCGGCTCTGATTGCATCTCGCCCCTGCTTTTGAAGTGCTGCGCCTCTTCCTTGGCTAAACCTCTAAGGAAATTATTTCACGTATCCTATTCAAAAGATATTTTCCCATCTTCATGGAAACTCTTTCATGTTCAGCCAATTCCTAACTTAACTTTAAACACAGAATAAAGATTAAAACAGAAATCTCCTCAGGAACAAAACATTTTTCTATAAAAACGAAATCTTACGCCAAATCCCCCAATAGATGCCAGAATATTACTTGACTATTCTTTCCTATACCTCGAAATGCTGCTCGAAATGATAAAAAACATATGAAAAGGCTTACTTCTGCTTCGTATTTTAGTAATTTGGTAATTCGATCTAGATATATAACGGTAGGATTTGATTTAATTCAAAGTTGTGATTGAAATGATAGAATATTGTTCCTGACGGGACTTCTTATTTAGTCTGAATTCCATGTTTCAAACTTTTGAAGAGACAATCGAAAGATTAACGATTGTACGTCTTGCTTTGTTTTATCTTTGTTTCTTTTTCTGTGATAATAAATTTTCTTGTAAAAAGAAGGTAAATAATAGTATCAGAATACATTTAGTATAAAAACTCAAGGAAGAATTTAAGGACTTTTCTTTGAATCCAATATCGACAAATGGAATTCGCTCTTTGGCGTTGGGAAATGAATGAATTCCCATCTACTTGAAAAATATTATCTTTCATTGTTTTTCTATTGATGTCAGAAACAGTGATCCCTTCACAATAACTGTGAAAGAACACATAACTCAGCAATTATAATTTCCAGGGAGTGACAATCTTTTAAACCAGAAATGACATATAAAAGTTTCCTTCACATTTAAAGTTGAATCACAATTCAGAGTAAGACTTGGATTGTTAGCGGCAAATCTCCGATATTTCATACAACATTGGATTATAAGATTTATCTCTAAGCGCTGATGGTCAAAGCCGCAAATCCTGTGCAAACTGCTTCTTAGCTGTGGTCAGTAGAATGAATCCCGTCTAGAAAGAATTTTACTAGTTTCGTAACTCATTGTCATAAACTCGAAGATATTTCCTTTTTCAGGGACATGCGTCATTACCTTAATTATATTCGTCCGTTGACGAACCCATACACTAATTCCTATTAATTTTATGGGCTACCCTTTTCTTTCAATTTTACAAAAGCCATGCAAATGGAATCTACTCTCCTATGCAAATATTACGGCCACTGTCAAGTGCCAATACGTCGCCAAAACGCTGACACAGTGAACGGACCAACCGGGCAAGGCAATAGGATATCTCACATTGCTTCTTGGACAGGCTTGGTTGGGTCCTTGCCTTCTGAAGGAGACAGCCAGGAGTCTGTTAACATAAATCAAAAAACCGGCGTGACGTATACCCTTCGAATGTCAACTGCTTTAATTCGCAACCGCAGATCAGAACCGTCCCGACTGGATGGGTAAAAGGG
>QYTT01087294.1:18066-32585 GCA_006980735.1 Dasypogon diadema | reverse complement strand
CCTTAAGAACTTTTCTCACAGCGCCAAAACAAAACACTCTCACCGCGGCCACAACGGTCGCCCGACTGACAAGTCGAAACCTGTACGCGAGTATAATGATGGAAAGAGACAGAATATCACTGTCTTTTGCAACTGGGAGTTTTCGTTTCCGAGAAATGGTGGTATTCCATATTAGGGATACTATTCCATATTTGGTTACTTTCCTCTATTATTATTGAGGCGAGGGACCTCTATAATCACTGCGACCATACTAGATCTATTGTGATGTGGTCCATCATTCTATTGTGATGTGGTTCCTTTGGGGGCGGGAAAGCCATTCCCAGATGGCTAAATCTTAAGCGGCCGATAGCTTCACATTCGCAGATAATATGTTCTACGATCGCTTCTTCTTCTAAGCAGAAACGACAGGCTTCTTCTGTTGCCAAAGCCCAACTTTTTGAGGTGGTATCTTAGTATGCAATGGCCACAGAAGGGGTTCGTTAGAATCCTTACACCCATTTCGGTTAGAGTGAGGAGTTCCTTGGTCCTCTGCTGCGAATAAGTTATAAACTTTTCTCCTGTCTCAGACCTGGGAGGTTTTCCCAATATTAAATATTCAATTACCTGTTACCTGGAGAACTGAGTTTCCAATTTGCACGAAGTAAATTTTATTTGGTTTGAAGTTGTATTGTGGTTTTGTAAGCTTCACTTTACTGGAGGTAATTTTGGAAATTTTCGTAATTCCTTTAAAATTTCAAAATCTAGAAGTGAGACTTATGCGTTATACAATCAACAGAACTCGCAAATATTCAACCTAGGGACGCATGCTGATCTATAGAAGAGTTTTTTTTTTGGGTAAATATCTGCTCTGAAAATCAAATCTATATGATTCGAAGTATTTAACTCAGTATCAGTTAACGTAGGGTTCCAGCTCGAGCTCCGCGACCACTAGCAGATCTTATAACTATTTAGTAACAGCAGCAAGTGTAGAATATTCGTTTGCTGTTAGGTAAATATCATTAAATGGTGATCGAGCATTCGTTTGTGCCTTAGGTTTTATCCTTGTGATTATAGCTGGCTTATTTATCATATTATACCAATTTCTCGAAGAACTCGATAAGTCTTTAGCATACGAAATGTCAACATTTTCGCCTCTATCGTCCCTCAACTGATAAATTTATGAAAAAATCATTTTAGCTACAATGAAAAGCCTAATATGTAGAATTAAGGCCCACTTAGAATTGAAATATTTTTAAGCATCGGATAGAACCATAGACTAGTATTAGTCTATGCGCTTACTTGATCTAGTGCCTGTGTTTGAGCTTATACATCGCGTTTTCTATTTTCTATATTGCTATATTCCTTGTCGTGAATCACAATTTCTTTCCCGAAATTCATATAGCACGGAGTGGGTTTCAGCACTTTGTACATTGATATACGGATTGCACAAGCTACTTTCAGTGGACACAAATCCTACGTTTTGTTGTCTTCTACCATATATGCACGCAACATGACATTATTATGTATTTAACTTGTCGATATTGGAGTAACCTTCCGCAAAGTGCCATGAGGTCTCTTGAACCAGTGTTTATGATGCCATTTCTGTGAACTGTGGATAAGCTTAAAGTCTTGGTAAGCTGGTAAGATGCCTAACCGAACTGCGCAAAAAAAAACATCGGGTACAAAAGGGCTCGTAATATGGTAAACCTCATGATAAAATCAGTTTGAACGTGCCTATGTTGCTGATGAATTAGATGTAAACCTGCCACTGTAGAACAATATTCGTGGTGTGGGCATTCATGAACGTGATTCACCAGATTTCAGTCAATCAGTTTTTCCCGATGTCTCCGGTCCAGAGAACTTGTCATTTGATGGCTTTGATTTCCAATGTAACAGCGAAGAGGAGCTGCTGACTCTGAATTTGTTTGGGTCTGATGCTGTGGAACCTAATGAACTGCCTCGTCACTTCCTTAAAATTAATGCTCCTTTAATTTATGTGTGTACTATCCCTATGAGTTTAGGAGATTGCAGTGCGATTACTATAAATATATGATTTGAATGAATTAACAATGTACTATGCCAAAGTGGACGAATCACATGGGCCAGAATGACATTACAGTAAAACACAACAGGCTATAACTTCTCAAAGCAAATTTCGTCCATCTTGATATGTAAGGAAATAACTTTTTATTATATATCTAAATAGTATCAGCTTATTTTCAAAAAATTTGTGCGTTGATCCACTCTGGCCACGATTGATGAAGTACATCGACCTAAATTTAAAATTATTGTAGTAACTTATGCCTTCCAGATGTTTTCTTTTTATATTGGTTAATAGCTTTTAAATTTTTAACATAATATTGACGAAATTTTTGATAATCGGCGTAATCAACGTGATACAAAATTCTTTTTAATAAAAATTCGGATTTTCTTCTTACCTCTAATGTTTTGAACAACCGTGAAATGCAACATCTCCCCTAGCCTAAGGACAATACACAACGCAGGTTAAGCGGAATATGATATATGCGAAATTAAATAAGCAAATAGAAAATTATGACAAACAAATCCAGTGGCATTTTGTTACACAATTTAAGTAGAAATAATGAAATATGATAAAACCACAAGACTATTGGAAGTAATCGCAATTTGCTGAATCGATTGAAACATTTGTAAAGATTCTATTCCTGTCGGATTATTATAGGTGCTCATGTGAAAAACGATATTTATCACGTCTTTGACCGCAATCTATGAATTCTTTAGCCAACTCTGACAGGTGTGACATTATTTTATGATGTGGTTTATTCCATACATCTTATTTTTAGGTTTGTAATATTAATCCGGTAGTTTGATCGATTCGGTAAATATTTCATTTGTCGTATTATCTGGGTCGGCATTACATTATTTCGCCTCGTAATGGAAATAATTGAATATAAATGTTCACCGGAACCACTATCACACTCTTATTTGGTAGTCATAAAGGATTAAAAATTAAAAATATCAGAACTCTGTATCTTTATTCGTAGAAAAATCATCCTTTTCTGGACGTCGATACTTGTTTTTTGTGCGTGTTGATCAAACTTTTTTCTGCCTTACACCAGGATAACTGATCCGTGGTGCACTGAAACTTTCAGGATAATCACAGAATAGCTCAGCACTAACAAATATGAAGATTTCGGTTGTTCGGGGATCTTAATTTCCTTAACATCGTAACATTGTTTTTCTAACTATTTGCTTTAAGATACACAGGCAGTTCTAGATCAGTCTAAACTTCTTTTTTTTACGGTGGCTCAGAGGATACCCTATGATGCTATATAGCACAGCCTCCGCGGAAAGCAAAATGGGGACGGAGGGAATGGTGATTAGGAGATCGAGTGAAGGTATCTGTGTATATTCCGCTTAAATAACTTGGGCCTATAGTAGATAGGAAAGTGGTAGTCTATTCCATATTCGTACGGTTCGGCCCAAGAAGGATTCTCTAAACTTTGCTGCTCTGCTAGATCTTGTCTCGAGGACGAAGGAGTGAAGGGCTTGATGTGCGGGTAACACGCGTAGGAATTAATCTAGAAGGAATTAGACCAGAGAGTTGAAAAATCTTAGCCCATCGACGAAGATGGAGGAGGGTTTGGAGTTCTTTTGAAAGGAATCAGACAGCTCTGAGTTTTGAATGCAATAACCTCTATGCGATTCGTCTGGACCAGGGTGAGAATTTATTAACTTGCAAATAAAGGGATTGAGACCTTAAATAGGTGACTGGCTTTTCATTAAATATTGACATGTTTTATACTGTTATTGATTGTTGAACAATTCAGAACGAATCCTAATGACTATAGTTATTATTTTAGAAGTCAATGGTTATTCCTTCTGGATATGGGCTACTAGAAAACCTTCTCGTGAAAAGTACCAGGACATTTTTTTCAAGTTAGTTTGCACGGGGACCTGTCGATGAGAGTTGTGAACCATTTGAAGAGCATTTTTTAGTTGTTCTGCGTCGTACTGGTTAGGTTTCTTTTACAGCTATAGTCACATCACAGATTTCATAGCCAGCAACAGTAATTTCTTTTAGAAACTTTTTGGTAATCAGGGCCTACAATATGGTGGACTGCACCCTTCTTTGAGGGTATAGTATAGTGGTTTTAGTGTCGTCTAGCTTACTGTGTCTGTCCTGGTAGTGAGCATAGTTTTAAGCCAAAGAGTTCTTAAGTAGTTCTAAACCTCTTCTTTTAGGAATCTTATCCTTATATAATTTTTAATATGAAGAAAGTGAATCTTGTTAGCCCAGTGACTTCGGTTTGACCGGTGAATATCCTGCTTAATGTATGACTGGGTTTTGCCTTCTTCCATCAGTTATCTTGCTTAAGATATTGTCTACGCTCTAAGGAAAACCCTGTGAGGAACACAATATTGCTTAGGTCAAAGGAAATTTCATGGAAATTGGGAATTATTTTTGAGCATTCGGCGACCCTTGGGACAAGAATATTATTGCGATGACTTTGACTCGCATAATAAAACATTTTACCATTGAAAAGTAACTCCTGGATAAGTCTAAGTCGTAGTAGGAGCAGAAAAGTGAGCGACTATAGTCGCTCATCGTATGTAAGTGACACATTATGGGGAGCGAGTGCAATTGTCCGTCGTAGCGTAAGGGTTATACCTTGAACACAATTGTGACGAGCGACGAAAAGTGAATAAAAAATTTCTCTGTCAGATCTTTTAAAGTAAGCTAATAAAAGACAGTAAACAAATTTGGTACTGCCAATTTCTAGCGAACGGCGAATTGGTTGCCGACTTCCAGTTTCTCTTTTAGTCGTCGTTCGATGCAGTGCTGCCAAAAGATTTAGCGGGGCTACCAATAGTATAAGCAAACAATTCACTTAATAATATAGTTAAAAAAATAAGAAGTGGGTGTTTTTGTCTTTGGTGACGGTTTATTTTAAGAAATCGATTTCGACTGGAAATTAACTGAAATAAACAAATTAAATATAACCACTTGTCTTCGTACATAAGATCCCAGCGGAAAATGTGGTCAAGCCTTCCCTGGAGAAGGCCTATGGAAGCAGTAAAACTTTAGCACGAAAAATTGGAAAAGTTGAAAAAGTTTTCATTAATGCCATGTTGATCCCGCAAGAAGCTTGGTGAAAGGTGTAAATCTCGCTGCAACGCAGTTCCTTTCGTATAAAGTTTGGGGCTTTTCCTTTCCAAATGTCCTGCAAATGTCCAATGTGCAAATGTTCTATAAAGTGTCCAATGAAGAGGCATGCATCACAACTTCCAAGGAAGGCGTCCGGTTTGCATGATGGTATAAATGGTATGATTCCATTTCCCGCTGGGATACGTCACTTCAAATGTCAAATTCATAGCATTCGCCCTTCACGACAATTGATTAGCAACTTTCGTGGCGAATTTCCGTCAGAAGTTGTTCGCTATTCGCCCAATTCGCCGGTATTGTGTGTGGTATTAATTAGTATTTCAGACACTTCATATCCTTCCCTTCTTTTAATCCATTCTCTTGTCCAAATTCTTCTTTCTTTCTTTTTAAAAGACAAATAAAGAATTTCACGTACAACATTGGCGGCAGCTTTGATAATTTTGTTTCTTATTGCAATGCGTTTTTATTTTCACTTCAACTTACATTAATAACTACCACGAAACTGATCGAAATGTGTAAATACTTTTGGAAATTTATTTCACTAAACTAAAGTTTCTCTAAACTCAGCTGCGATACTTAATTTCCTCGTGCTTTTTGGTGGATGGATTGTGCCTTCAATTTAGGATAGTGTCCAAGTTTACACTTGTATGGGCAGGCGAAAGTATCCTTATATACATTGTTCAATATTGTATGCGTTATAAAATCTTAAGGGATTGAAACGGTTTCTACCAATAATCGAGGTTTTTTTTGCTACAAAGAAACAAGTTCGTTAAGCGTTGCAGCGTTTACCCTATATGTTCCAATATTACAGTTAAACATAAGCTTTTCGTAAGAGTAGAGATTTGAGAGTCCAAATAAACCAAAGAACACAGACGAAAGAAGCGGAGAATTTTCTGGAAATAAACTTTTTTCATAGGCGAACTATTCACATTTCTTTAAAATATTTTAATTCAACCTTCCAAAATCAATGCACCTTAATTACCAAAATTTTCCTAATGGAAAGTTATTTGTTTGTTGTTGAATGAGTTGTGGAGATAAAAGAAGAAGCGCTCCCAGAAAGAGGCGACCCCCATGAATCAGCAACGCAATCAATTAACGTCACTTAGACATCCTAAACTGGAATCTTGAGAGCAAACTTTTCCTTCCACACATTTTCACATAATAAACTTGTTAAAACTCTTACCGAACTCCGACGTACTCAGAAAGAATTCACGTAACCAAGAAGGTGCCAAGACGGGGTAAATTTCATCGCAAGGTGAGCTGACTGTCCAAGTATCTAGTATCCGTCATTTATGCTATGCTAAAGTAGTAAATTAGTTCATAAGTCAAACATACACGTGTGTATTTGAAGGGAACATAAAGCAAACCAAGAAGAAAAGGGGTCATTCTGGTGCTAAAACTGAATACCCACATACCAATATGTAGTTGGTATGAAATATCTGGAATTATTGATGGAACCTAATTGATCGTAGGGTGCCTTTGGCAGGGGATTACGAATTGAAAATCAAATCGAACCCTTCTCCATTTCTGCATTATTTTTGCTCGAACTAATCAACCCATTTTAGTTAACAAAGAAGGGTTTTAGAAAACTGGAATAATGATTGGCTAGTCCAACATTTTACGTAGAAAACGTAAGTAGCTGGGTGAGATTGAGGGTGAATCCTTCCTCTCCTTTGCAATGTGTACACATCATACTGATTGAAATTCACACAGTCAGGACATATATGTATGTACGTACAGTCCTGTAAAGCTGGAATGAAGGCTGCTGCTCTGTGATAAGTTTGCGATGGAAAGTCAAAGAACAAATTGGATGCAGTACAAGTTCCGGTCGATGATTTCAATTTAGAGCATATGCGAATTTCCTCAGTGGATATTTTACATTTACCACTCGAGATGGAAAAGAGAGATTGACTCTGTTAAAATGAAGATATAAATGGGATTATGTGGAAATAATTGCTGAGAATTTCGATCTGCTCTGAATTTAGAATTATATGAGGGTTGACCCTATGGGTCATTGTTTGATCTAGAAATGTAGGTAGAATTTCTTTGCCCCCTTAAATCAGATTTATACGCTAGGATTATTCCTTTTTGTTACTACAATAATTGAGCTATAATTTTGTTCTAATAGCATCTATATTCTCTACACGGTAAATCAAATCACATCAACCTCTGTGAAATAGGTCTGTTTTTAAAGTTTCATACGACAGACATTCTTATCAAAATAAAACAAAAACAACTTAATTCAATTTTTTCCGATAGCTTTGGATCTGGATCGGCATTTGACCTCTATTACTTGGTTTAGTGAACATATAGCGAATCTAATCTTAATTTCCTGGACGTTTTTCGGTCTACCAACAGGAGGGTGAAAACTTTTGATATCTTTATTTTTACATTGTATAGTTCTGCCTAGCGTAGTTTAGATTGATAAGAAGTAAAGAAAAATTTTAATTTTATTAAAAGTTTGAAATTCACTGCAATTCCTTAATATCCACAGTATTTCTGCAACAATTTTCGACATTAAGAACTAGTTGGCTTTTATTGCGCTCAAATAGGAAGATATGCGAAATCATTGCTAGTAATGCAGCGCTTAAAATGCACCGACTTCACCAGATATAGCATTGGATTGAATATTAAGATCTAATATCTTGGAACGACTTTCGAATACATATTAAAATATTGGAATAGTCGAGGCATTAAGGGTAATAGCTACAGATGACTAACATGAGGCCACCAATTAGGATGCATTATATATCACTAATATTACTTTGCAATTCAGTATTTTGCTGCCAGTGGAACAGCTTTAAGGGTAGGATTTAAATCCGAACTGATGACAAAACACGAATCACTCCACCAATAATAACAAGTTTGATGTATCCTTATAGCTTGTATAAAAAGTAAAGGATCAATTATTGACTATATGCATTCCCAGCTTTTCGAAAAGAAAGTCTGAATCCATGATCTGATACTACTTTCGATTGAACAATAAATTTTCAGAGAACTTAATTGGCCAATCGGGCATTGCGATTATATATAGTAAGATTCACAGGAAATGAAATGTCCTGCAAGAAGAGAGGGAGTTCACTTTAAAACCTTTCCGAACTTTTGAATGGTGGAAGACAAGTTATATCTGAGAAAAGTCGTCATAGTTTTTGGTAATATCTTGAAAATTTTTAGATTCTAATATCTTTATAAATAGGCTGTCTTTCTTGTTTTCTCTTTCGATGTTTTCCTTTTCCATTTAAGATGAATGTATTACCTTTCTAACGCACTTTACATAAACCTTATATCTTAAACCGTTTTCGAAGTATCGGATGAAACGGGTACATTCTGCCTTAAAGAAAGGCTTTAAGGAGTTTGTGCACTGGGGGCAACATAGGCCTACTACACAAAACTGAATTGTTATGTCTCTCCGCCTTTTTGATGAACAATACAATAACTAGAAGTGGAATATGTTCAGCAGTTCTGATAACCGAAAAGTTGATCATCGTAATTCGTTAAAATACTGAACAAACATTTTACAATCTCATCCATCCTAAATAAGAAGAGCTTAATAGCTGTGCGAATCTTCAAGAGTCCGCACTGCTGTTAATGTTTCTCCTGAATATTCCAACGTCTTAACATAATAATTAATTCAGCCTCTGGTCCAAGGTACGGCGATTAGGATCCAGAACCTGCAGCACAGCTAACTTCCGAACTTTCTTAAGTTCCTCAATGTCCAAGTACCTGCATTAAAATTTACTTATTTCCTGAACATACCCTGTCCAAAGCTCTCCAGTTGTCAATGTTGGGATGCGTATTCATCTGAAGTCATATATGAATACTCAGGTGAAATAAATTGACTTCCTTCCTATTAATGAAAAGGATTATTCTGACTTGACCGAGTTCATCATCGTATTGAAACAATTGCCGTGGTTTTCAACAACCATTAAATGGGATTGATCTTGGTCATGATGTGAAATTTGTAGTGAATTTACTCCATCTAGGGTAAGAGTTCGACAGCCCGCTCATTCTCCACTGCTTTTCTAAGACTTGGCTGACGTTCTTTGATTTGATAACATGGCTTTAATAGCAGCCTGGTTGTCTATAAAGATTACAACACTACGATAACGTGTTGATTCCTAACTTAGGACCTTAAGGAGTACAAGTTGTTGTTGTACTTGAAAAACGCCAACGTAATCCGAAAAATATTAAGCTTCAGCAATATCGGAGTTATCCAAGAAAATCCTCGCACCGTCTCCAGAGTTCATTTTAGACAATTCTGTGAAAATATTGAAGTCAATAATTCAGCGCTGCACCATTTCTTCACTCCACTCTGATGCGAAATCTTACGTAGACAGTTGTTGTTACGTAATAGTTGTCTACTGTTACAGTTTTTGCACTCAACTCAGCTTAGTAAGATTGTAAATCTTTTTCAAAGTAGATCACCAGACTAGCGAACCACAAGTGCAATTGCTGTGTAAATTCGAAAGAGTAGCCTTGGCTACTAAAGATTCTACTGAAGGCATAGGAAACGACTTAACAACTTCATAAAGCGCTAGTAGATATTTAACCTACAGTAAAATCTTCTATCTAAATTCTAAATTGTGTCCCAAATGAATGATTGTTTGTTGCTAAACTGGGAGATTGAAATATAGCTTGTCCAGATTCTGTCGTATAGGGGTGTCCAGGATTCTCTTCATGTAATCTCCTTGCAACTGTCTGTACATCCGGGAGTGATAGTATATATTAGAAGCTGAATCACTTTAGCTGAAGTTGCATTCAACCTCTTCACGAAAGTCAGATTGGAGTTTTCCTTGGACAAAATCTTACTAAGCTTTACAGCCTCTTCTTAAGCCTTTGACTAATTTACAGCAATATTTCCTTGCCTGCTTCTTGGCAGTTTTGACGGCATCTTGCCAATTTTTAGGCAGTCTTTGTGCAGCTGCTTGTACCAGATGTTGAAGACCTCTCTAATTATCTTCCCGAGATTAGATAGAGACACGATACCTTCGCTTTTTCTTAGTATTCAACCTTTACGTCCAAGCCTTTGAAGCGAATAGAATTTGACGGTTGGTGCTGGTCTATTTTTCTAGGATCTCTGTGTGGCTAAAGTCTTGTTATTTGGTGAAACAAACGCCAGCATATTACCGTTATTACTCTAAAAGATTAGTAGTAATGATAAAATCAAATATGGGCTTACCCAAGTCATTATCCTATAAGCTGCTCTAAAACGTGAGGCTTTCTTTGGCATTGGAGTCTACTAGGAAGTTAGCCTTCTTGCCTTCTGGAACTCTTCCGGTGGTAAGGTCTAATCATGCCCCATATATATGCCATGGCCCAGGTTATTATTGATGCATACAAGTTCTTCCAATATGGTAAGATGGGAGTGTTTACAGGAGAGATACATCCTAATTTTTCCAACAATCTCTAAGGAAGTACGTTTGCTTCATCCAGATAACGCTGTAGCAAATTTTCACTGCGACAAGGTCGATATTAAGAATATACCTACAATATTCTGGCAGATTGCATTTTAAAGTACGGTCTAAAGACATTGCATAATGTTTTCCCCACAAAAAAGCTCATAGATAAATAACTGCTGCTCTCGAGTTATTAGAAACACCACTTATTCTCACATTCATGTCATATATACTAGAAACTAGCAATCTTACTATATTTCCAGTGAAGAGTTGCCTTGAAGTTATATTTTCGGCACAATCAAATTCAAGTTCTTTACCTCAAAAAGGAGGTCTAGTATTGATGGCTTTGTTCTCACGACCAACATGTAGCATTCACCATTTCCCTTAATTTATATACAAAATAAATTGCACACGTACTTTCTATTTATTATAGAGAACTTTTATAGGGATTGCTGCTATTCGATTGGAATTCAAAACCTTTCTCGCTTTGAAGTTTCCCGTATAATTGGAAAATAGAAAGTAGCAATCTTCGAGATATTCTAGATACTGTAAAATGTCAATGGCTATAAATATTTATCTTTCGCACCTTCCTCCACCATCAGCAATTTTTATTGACGCCCACATCAGCATATATATCTTGAAAAAGGAATTCGTAGTCTCTCAGGTGAAAACAAATACACAAAGAGTGCGCAATTTGCAAATCGCACCGAAAAAGTTCAAACAGACAAGAAGCATACGGTTTTCCTCCTGGATACTATCAGGAAATAAATTTGCGTCTAGAAAACGCTTTAGTTCTCCATATTTCTTCTATGTTTATACTTCAGAATAGAGCAGACTTCGGGGAGGTACTGTCGCCTTGTATTGATCTTATGCTTTACTTCCCCCACCAACCGACGCCATTCATTGGCCATAGACCAAGATGAAAAGAAAATTCCCGCGGATAAATAATTGCGTAAGAAACTTATTTATTTACGAGGGAAAATATTTACATAGCAAGGCGAACGAATGTAATCGCAGGTGGTGTGTTGATGCTGTTATCTCCATTAAGCCGGTGTAAAGTGCAAATAGTACTTTTATGGCAAATTTTTTAAAATGGCGAATGTAGAGCTTCCACTGGATTTTATGTTTTCGTCCACTTGGATGAATTTTCATCCGCTCATTAAAATAAAATGGGGTGGTTTGACTAAACGGTACTCGAAATCCATTTAATGGAAAGTCATACTCCCACTTAAATATTTATTAGATGAGGGAGAGGAAAACTCGTTGCTGGTAACTGGTTGGTCCCATGAAATTGAAATAAATTCTATAGTTTGACATATTTATTGGAATCTTTACCTCTCGTACACGCTTTGGACCCCAAAGACTCCGTAACAGCTCCTGTAGACAAGCTTGTGTTTTCATTTACCTATGTCATAGATACCCAGTTCCGTACAGAAAAACAGTAGAACAACTTTTGTTTTAATTGCACTAATGTAACCCTAATTCCTCGTGTTCAAGAATTTCGACATTAAATCAGGAGCGCTCCCTCCTTACTTCAGTTCGTTGCCATCTTAGCGAGCTTCGAAAATTCGCTGCAATCGGTTGTTCTGAACCTCCTCCTCTAGGTAATGATTTCTCTATGCCTGTATCATCGTTGGATGGACCTTTCCTCTGTGCCATCCGCCACGCATTTCCTAGACTTGTCCAGTATCTGGATCGAGAAGAAAACCGTCTCACATTGAAACAGGGAAATAGAGTTTTAAATTTTATCTTAACCATTATACTATACAACTCAAAACTACTATACAATATACTATACAACTCACAACTTCCTTGTTTGTAAATATTCCAGTGAAAGAATATCAGAAACACTAGAAAAAGTGGGGTTAATGAAGGAGATTTTTCCAAGCGGGCAAAATTTCAAGGCAAAAATAGGACTAGCTATTCAAAAATGAGTGATCGTCATGTACTCTATGAAAAGCTAGATGTATTGAAAATTTTTGATAAACAAAACCTCTTCAATATTACAAGATGTTTTGATTTTCATATTTAGCGTTTCACACCTTTTACACGTACCCTTGCGTGGATGATGGAAATGTAAACTGAATTACATTGATCGACATATAAATTGTATTTTTCTTATGTTTAAGTTCAGAGCTTAAATATCTCCTCTCGGGAAGATTCTTTTTTCTGGCCAAAATCATTTCCTACAACTTTTGATTTCAGAACACGGTCTAATCGTCCATCAAATATTAATGTAGGAACAGAATCTCGCAATCTGGCAACACAGAGGGAGAAGTGGAAACAAGTAGAGAAAAACAAGAAGTAAAACAAGTCGAAGTAAGTCGAGAAGAGGCCGTGAGGTCGGCAAGTTGAAGAAGTCGAAAAGTCGTGTATATTATTTTATTTCTTTTCTTACGCGCAAAAGAATCCAATTTCTAGTTTAAATAATAAACTCGAACCCAAGGATACAGTTTTTTTTATTTCTTTCATTTAAATATCCGCCCATTGCCCACATATATATGTGTGTATTTTTCATCATGAACTGTACCCAAATTACATTTGCAAGAAAAGCTCTTTGGTGTTCCTTTGAAATTCCTTACGCACATTTACGTATACTTTCATGCAGAAATATACCTTACTTATGGAAATTCGAAAAATCTCATAATTTTTACAAATTATAATTTCTTTCTTCCTCATTAATAAGTTTTATGTATTTATTTGAGCATTGACAATTACAAACATAATTAAAATAACCAAAAGTTTGTTTCACCATCAAAAGTTTCTAAAGATTTACAATTTTTATTAGAATACCCAGCCATATTTTTTTTCTTTGAAAATAAAAAACAAAACCTACATTTTCAAATAATCCAACACACTATATTTGCAAACTGATAAAAGAAATATTGTTTATCGAGTGCAAAACCATCACAATTACAGAATTTGCAAATTTTAGTCAGATATGAGCATAAATTTCCACCTGTGTATGTATTTGATGCAAAAACCTTACAGCTATAATATTCTTAACTATAAAAATACAACAAACAAATTTTAAACGAAAGCCAAATTGAAATTAGCTAAGTACAAAATTGCAAAATTTTCTTATGCAAATAATCTCAAAAATATATTTCTGCAATTGGGATGGTATTGTTCTCGAAAAGTATCTGAACTTTGCTGTTTAAATTTACCGGTTAGTACGTGAATATTACAAAATTTGCAGTTTTTCATAATATTACCAGTGTTTGCATTTTATTCTGCAATACATTCGTCTAAAACTATTTTCGACCTAGGATCGACTTAGACCACTTTCAAAATAAACATTTTTGCAATATCATTAATCATCAAGACTTCCATTTTCAAAATATATATTAGGTATTTTGAATTATTTTAATTATAGATTGTTCATCGATATAAAAAATCAGATCAACCACGCCGGTGGCCGAGCGGGCTGTGGCGTACGTCTGCAGATTTTCTCCTCTGCTGGCGTGGGTTCAAATCTTGCACAGGACGCGACGGTATATCTGGGTAGGATACCAGTGGTTGAGGCTATTCTACTGAAGAGAATTGTACTTGCGAAGTCACTGGGATGTTGCACAGGGTTTTAGTACAGGCTTTCACTTTGATATTTTTGTTCCATTTACAATTTTTCCTTAAAAGAACTACAATCATGAATTTAAGAACTTTAATACGATGATCATAACAAGTGTCCTTTTCGTCAAACAAATCAGGATCGTTGAGTTTTGTACGATTAATACATTTATCAGAAATGAAACTGCCAACATTTTTTACATAGGGCTTGTTTTTAAATATTTCTGAAAATATATTAATATGTATTTCGCATATGTTGTAAAAGCGCTCACTAGGTGTTACTAAACCGCCCTGTTCTGGACATTCATCGAATTGTTTTAATTTAATTAAGATAAATTTTAGATCATTGTCACAGGATCCTTTTTGTATCATATCGTCCACACATCTTTCGCATATTTCTTTAAAACTATTAATAGTTTTAAGAGCACAAT
>QYTT01087288.1:0-15984 GCA_006980735.1 Dasypogon diadema | reverse complement strand
CGTATTCTGGCTTTTACTAAGTCAACCGGGTGGTTGGGTTAGTGAACGGATCTATCCCGTTCACTAGATACCTACGGATAGTAATGGGTGGATGAGCAACGGGCCTAGTAGTGGCCTAGTTCAGAGATCTCAATATCTCACACCTTTTAAAAAAATATTTACTGTACATAAGTGGATTCAAGAGTAATGGTATCGTAAACCAAAAGTAAGTGATAAAGCGACTTAAGTATTTTGTGCGATCATTATGGACTTTTGTGAAAGGATACTGTTTATTCTCGGCAGGATCGCTATATTAGGGTAACCACTACAACGCCCATTGAATAGTCAAAAAATTTCATGTTCTATGAAAAAGACAAGGAATGGTTCAAACCATCGATGGTTCTCGCATGATCGTAGAATGTAGCGATTGAATGTTTGTAACCTTTATTTACTTTATTGTAAAAGTAAAAAAATACAATTCGCAAGCCAATCAGGAAATAGCAAAAAACTAATGGGAATAATAGCCCTAGGGAATAAAATGTGTAGTGTATTTCGCAGACTTCCGTGAACATAAAGATATTTATCCGTAAGACCAAAGGATAATCCTGGAGGCTCATTCACAGCGGAAACTTAAGACTGGAAAAGTCTTTATACAGAAACTAGTGCTCGATAATAGCTGCGCATGGGTTAACACCAATTGACAGTCCTTAAAGTGGGAGAACACTTCTCTAATTACTTTCACCATACTATAGTAGAAAAAGTACCGTAATAATTGGATTTCCATAGTCTACTTCTTCAAATTTCTAGCTTCTTTCAAGTGGGGCATCAATAGATCTAGTACTGGCCTATGTTCAAAGGGCTTATTCTTCGGTATAATTCGGAATCCGGTCTCCACTCCGGTTTTCAAGCGGGCTGAGGCACACGTCTACAGTCTTCCTCCTCTTTGTGCGCGGGTTCGATTCCTGGAAATGGCACAATGATTTATTTGGATAACACTTAACTACTGTACAGTCCTGATGAGACGAATTGTACTTGGATGTCGTCCAGTAAAAATTTCATGCCAAAAATTGTGGTTTACTTGCAACATTTCCTTTTTTCCTTCCACTGAAGCTGTGCTGTATGCATCATGGGGTTATCCCTTGAGCTTAGGCAATACATTTAAAAAATAAAATCAGAAACTACCGTGTCAGAAATATAAGACATGGGAATGGTTAAAACCGGAAGACATTAGGCAGTTGTGAGTGCTGTTGAAAGAGTCCAGAACTGCAACTCTTTTACGTCAAAGTGTATTTGGTAGGATGTAACCGTACCCTACCAAAAAACCATTAAAATGAAAGTGAAAAAACGTAGAGCGTTGGGGGTATAGTTTTATATTTAAATTACTTGATACTTTTAGGTCGTATACTGGAAAAAAATATCTCTGGGAAAAAATTTGTAACTTTTCGGTATTTCAACCATTTTTTGGATTAAATGTTACTTTATTATAACACTGGGATCTAAAACGAATTGCGTTTAGTTACCTTAGCTCAGAGGGGATTAAACGTTATTGTTCGATGTACATTTTGGACACAAATAATCCCAATGTCTGAAAACATTGTAACTTGGGCAACCTCGTACATTTATGATTTTATAGAAAATTCCCAACATAAGAAGGATCCTGCCTCTTAAATTTCATTAAAAGATTTCCAGAAAGGAATATTGAAAGTTAAGAAGGCAATTTATGTCTTCCCTCAAAGTCAATCTCTATGGCTTTTAGTATTACTTTCCATTGAAGGTCCCACCATCCTACGGAAATCAATTCTTCTCTGACAGGAAAATTTTTACTTATTATAAGAAAGGTTCAAGCCTCAAGTTTAGCTGGGCTGAAAAAAATTTTCTATGGAAATCCATTCGTCATCACCCGAAGCAAGCTGTTCAACGAGACAATTAGCTTATGTCGCTAATTGAATCTCCATCCAAGGGGCTGTTTCTAGGAAGCACTCATGCCGAAGTGGGCAAATAATAAAATTTCGTTTATTTGATTGCCGTCTCAAAAAGCCGTCAAGCAAAAACGCCCAAAAATGCAAAGTTATTCTTCTCTTGATTTCAATTTAAATTATGCAGCACTTTGATTTCCTCTGTTGGCGGAGGCGGACATGCTGAATTCCATAAAATTATTCAAATAAATGCGAAAATCAAAGGAATCAATTTGTCATTTTTCTGCAAATTCTCCGACCTACTCTGATACAATGCCAGAAATGGTGAGCCGGCTCCTTTTTACTTTCATCCAAAGCAGGAATAGGCACCACACGAAAATCGGAAAATTTCCTTTTGTATGCAAGTTTATTCGGAGCAACAAGCAGCATAGTTGGTGCGCTTCCTGTGTTTTTTGTGGCTGTGGACTTTCCTTCCGGTGGAGTGCACTCACAGTGGACTAAATATTTAGTAAATTGCCCTAGCAATATGTATATAAGTTCGCTAAAACGATATCATTAATCATTACTAGTGCTGGCGGGAAATAACGACCGCAGTGTAACAGTTTCTTTATTTAGTTTATGTATGCAAATTAGCTCCATAGAAAAATAGTCGCCTCTAGTTACGAAGACAAACATTTTTCAAGAAAACTTTTGGAATGGAAGGGCTTTCCAAGTTCTAAACTCAATTTTTCTTTCGTAGACAGCTTTTCTGAGCTTTTGTGCATTCTTCAAGTTACTCTAGAAGCAAAACTTCAGGAGGAAATTTTCTCAACTTAAATTTATCCATAATCAAACTTTCCAACAACTCACAGTCTTTAAATCCCTCGTCATCTTTGCGAAGGGTTAATTCCACAAGGAACAACGAGTAAACTAGGATACTGCCAACCCTGTACCTGGTTCATGTGAATCGATTTTTACATATTTAGCCATTTCAAAAGTAGGAGTCCCAGGGAAAATTCCGCGTTCCTCATCAGTATATTCAGCTAGGTGAAGAACTAAAGGTTTTTACTGGGATATCTTACTCCATTCAAAAAAGTTTTCAGAGTTCCACTTGTGTATAAAATTATCAGTTTATTACAGGAAGAACCCAGCAAGCCACAAGTGTATTCTGAATGCGTTGTGTATGCATTACAGTAATGCATGTGATCCATTACAGTAACGTCCGCAAGTGTAATGCATTACATGTAATGCGTTAGTAATCCATACCGAATCTATTACATGCATCGATACCTGTAATGCATTAAAAGTGCATTCGCAATGCATATCTTTGGTTCGTTCTAATAAAAAATTGTGGGAGGGAGGGGGTGGTTCATCTGCCGTACCCACTGAGGTATGGCGTCTTAAAGAAACTGTGGCCTAGATTTTGATCTGAAAACTCCAGTAAATATCATCCCAGAATTTGATAGAGATTCCAATTCCATTAGGGATTTTCTAGACACAGTTGAATTTTATAATTCGATGTTAAACGAAACAAGGCAAGCTATTCTTTTAAATTTTATAAAATCAAAGGAGTAGTAAAAACAAAAATTTAAGTACAATAACGAAATTAAATATCAACAACAGTGGAAATAATAAAATGGATCTTGCTCTAGAGCAAGCCATTATAGCCGTCGAAAATAGAGCTTTAAGAGATAATATACACTAAATAGGCCTATAGACGAGTGAAGTATATCTCCCATGAGAATTTTAAAGAAATAGGAAATAAATATCTTAATAACATACCGCCAGAATATTTAACAAACAAAAATCAAATTAAACAGCTTTTACAAAATTGTCATGATAATCCCTTAAGCGGTCACATTGGAATAACAAAAATGTTTAACAAAATTACAGAAAGGTATCGTTGGAACAAAATGAAATATGATATTGCGAAATTCGTTAAAAACTGTAAGCAAAGTGCAGGACACAAAAATAGCATAAGAAACAAAGAACCCATAATAATTACCACACCACCTGAAATAACAGTTTTGAGTCCATATCCACTGACACAGTGACAGTCGGACCGCTTTTAATTAGTAATTCTGGCAATAGATATGCATTGACAATGCAAGATGAACTTACAAAATATGTAAAAATTGTACATATTCCAACTAAAGAAGCAAAGCAAATAGAAAAAAATACTAGCAGAGCTTTTTATTTTAACATTTGGTAGTTTTTCATAAACCAAGTCAGATATGGGCTCAGAATTCCTCAATAAAATTTTTCAGGAACTCTATGATATTCGCAAGATAAGTCATATTCATTCTACATCCTACCAACATGAAACACTGGGCGACATAATAGAGAGAAATCATACCTACAAACATTCGTGAATGAAAACAGACTGGTATGAATGGGCGAAATTTTATGAGTTGGCGTACAATACAACACCAAACGTAGAACATAACTACATGCCTTTCGAACTAGTATTTGGTTATAGAGCTAACTTCCCATTTGACTTAACAAAGACAAAAATTGTAACACTATATAATATAGACAACTAGCTTTTGCCCGCGACTTCGTCTGCGTGGAATAGTTACTTTGGGCAGTCTTTTTTATTTTTAGGATATTAATGTTGCAAATAATACAAATACAAACTAACTGCAAACTGCTGTGATTTACTGTAAATATCTTATTTTAAAACATTTTTATAAACTACATTTTTTGTTTACCCATCCTTCGAGCTCTGCTAGAACTACGCGCTAGATTAGATTTGCGTTTGCAAGGCATATCAGAAGCATAAATAATACGTCGAAATAATAAAAATAAGCAAAATACCTACCAAAAAACCGAAAGAACTTTATATTAAACAAAACTACTGTATTTTATCGAAGAACATTGACGAAAGCAAGAAATCCTGTAAACAAATAGAAATCGTTGCAGCACAAAATTTTAATATTCGCATACGTGCGTCACACTCGTCTGCCCTCACGTATCTGCCCGTTCGGGTAGCCACACTTAGTGATTCTTCCCTCACTACGCTGCGCCGCGCCACCGCTGAGCCACAGCCGCCGCGTACATGGTGTATGGCGCATGGCGAGTCCCGCGCTCGCGACGCGTATATGTTTAGACGGCAAATGTTTAAGTATTCCGTTTTTCCACACATGTCTGGGGTGCATTTGCTTATCATGTATATCTCTCCGATAAATATAGTAACCATAGATATATTTGTTTGGATTTCCACACAAACTTTCATCCCCTATGGGGGTGAACCCATGTAGGTCGCAATTCCCAAAACCCTTGAACAAAAAGTTTATTTATTTCTTATCACGCGCCTAAATACAAAGTTTCATGGTTTTATCTTCAATAATGACGGACTCGCATACAACCTTCCATCCCCTATTTTCACCCCCATATGGGTCGAAATTTCAAAAACGCTTGAAAAAGCTTTATTTCTTATCACGCGCCTAAATACAAAGTTTCATGGTTTTATCTTCAATAATGACGGACTCCCATACAACCTCTCATACCCTATTTGCACCCCCGTGTAGGTCGAAACTTCAAAAACGCTTGAAAAGGGTTTATTTATTTCTTATCACGCGCCTAAATACAAAGTTTCATGGTTTTATCTTCAATAATGACGGACTCGCATGCAACCTTCCATCCCCTATTTTCACCCCCATATGGGTCGAAATTTCAAAAACGCTTGAAAAAGCTTTATTTCTTATCACGCGCCTAAATACAAAGTTTCATGGTTTTATCTTCAATAATGACGGACTCCCATACAACCTCTCATCCCCTATTTTCACCCCCGTGTAGGTCGAAATTTCAAAAACGCTTGAAAAGGGTTTATTTATTTCTTATCATGCGCCTAAATACAAAGTTTCATGGATTTATCTTCAATAATGACTGACTCCCATACAACCTTTCATCCCCTATTTCACCCCCTTCGCGACAAAAGGTAGCCTATGTCCTTCTCCAAGGTCTAATCTATCCCTGTACCAAATTTCATCAAAATCGGTTTAGGCGTAAAAGCGTAACAGACAGACAGAGTTACTTTCGCATTTATAATATTAGTATGGATTATGCGTAGGAATTTAAATTTAGACTAAAAGCAGCAATGTTTCGGCCAGGATAGTTCATTTTAGATAAAAAAGAGAAAAATAATAAACAGAAACTTGATTCGCTCTATTCAGTCCCATATATTGTAGGTAATTGAAAAACAAGGAAAGAAGCTATAATTGGTTTAGACCAATTATGTTATACCCTAGACGTATGGAAGAAAAGAAAATAATGTGTGTGTAATTAATTGTCCACGACTATTTATTCTTACATATTCGCAGCTGACCTTCAAATCTGTAAGCAGTCCTACTATCCGCAACTTGTCGACGCACCCTTTAACTTTAATATTGGACCCACCATTTTGAATCTCCAAAATTTGACTCCAAATTCGAAATTATCGACCTCCAAAAACCCATATGGACTTATTTTCATGATGATCGGGAAACTCTTGAAAAAATTAACATTTACGACCGCCATATTTGATCTACCATTTTGAATTCTTAAGCGTTAATGTTAAATTCGTAATCATCAGCCCCAAAAAACTATATATCCGTCATTTGGCCAACACTCCATTGACGTTTAGAAAATCTTGTCCACCATATTGAATCCACCATTTTGAATTTGTTTGAATCCGACTCTGGATTCTCAATCAGCCGCCTCGAAAACCTATATATGCATATTTTCATGACGATCGCAAAAACTTTTGAAGAAAATTTACATTTTCAGCTTTAAAACCCGTAAACGATTTTATTAGTTCAATGAACTTTGAATTCAGGTAAAAGAGATCGATAAGCTAAATCAACATAATAGGTATCAATTCTGGAACAAATTTTAGGGCATGTCTATTCAGAATTGTTAGCACTACCAGCACTACTCAGCTATACTTTCTTCGAGAAAAGAAGGTACGCGTAGAAACGTATCTACGATATATGGAATTAATTATATCATTGAGAAAATTAATAAACTTAAGCTCCATCCAAATAAAGTGCCTACCGAACGACATTTTGCAAATGGCAACTGATGGAACATGGAAGGAATCACTAAGGGGAGAACCGACGGTGGTGGCAGCCAACGCAGCTCCTGTACTCTACACCCCAGAGCAATTTATTCAGAAATGATTAATTCCCCAGTAGAGCCCAATTTAGCATTGGCACCCGCTTTCTTCACCTGCAACCCAAACATTGTCTCAGGAGCAAAGGCTGAGCCCGCTGATGGCGCTGATGTGTTATCGATTGTGTGCGGTTGACACTGTTCGCTCCTAATGCATGCCCGTAAGTAGGACAAAAGCTCATTACCACTGCCATATTATTGCTCTTAGAGCTTGTTTCTACAGCCTGAAAGGACTGACTTTTTCTTACCCACCGGCATTTCCTTTCCACACTAAGTTATGCCCTTATGCGGGGAACTCACAAAATGAAAAAGAGGGTAGTCATTCTACATAGGCGACAATTTGCTTTAGTAGGCAGCAGCTTTCACTTTCACAGCAGCCCCAGTTCCCGCAAAAATTGGTGAAAAAATTGCGTGCTGTCTTGTGTTAAAAAAATTTCATAACTCTACCGAACGGGTTTCCCTGTCATCCGAATTCCAATTAACCAATTGGAACAGTTCTTCCACTGAATAGAATGAATATTTGTACAGGTAACCTCGTAAAGACCTGAGGCAGTAAGGTGAGAGTTGAACAAATTTTTTACAAACTTTACGCTCTGATTTAAATTGCATGCCACCCTTTACTTTAATTTTGGGTCTCTGAATATATAGGAGAAACCCCTGCTGTAATACGTGCTCTTTTTCTAGCATTTATCTTTGCTTTTCATCCGCAAGGATGCAAAAGTGTCCAAAGTTTAAAATTCAATTAAAAGTTTCGTTTTTACGGTGCACTTTTCGATGAGAAAAAACAAGCCAGAAACGGTAAACATTTTAATGTCTACTGTGTTAAAGTTTCTTTCTGTTGAGTCTGAAATCTGAATCTACGGCATTTGGCAATCTCTAGTGCTTTGAACCCGATAAGAACGGGGTGGATACAGTAGCTCTGTTATGTGAGCTGCAATTCTATATTTAAATCGATGCTATTTTCACATGAAAACTTGTTCGGTGGAGATTTTATGATTCTCGGTGTACACTAATTTCATAGGCAGCTTTTGCTAATGCAGCTCAGTCTTGTTATACGAACTTAGGACATAAAACTTTGAAATTTTAGCACACCTCAATCGGTCACGCAGTCTTGCTTCGCTTCTTATTGAACTATACTGAATTTAGCAATTCGTTTAGAAACATGACCACCCGCCACCCGCCTTACTTCTAACTTACTATTACTGCAACAGTTGCGTGGTTTGTAATTTACGTAGTTAGTTTGCATCTGGCATTCTAAAAAGTGGAGAAAAGTTTAGAAAAAGTGGGGTCTCTGCTCATCGCGAAAGGGTGTTTCCTAGTGGAAGGTCAAAAATGAATGGGGTGAAAGATCTCACTTAGGCAAACAAAAAATTTTCCAGGGAGGGGGCCGCAATCTCAATCGCATGAGAGTTACAAAGTCATTCATAAACTCAACATTTTCATGGTATTCATATTATTCTTTTATTTTTATCTTTTGATCTACTCAACGCAGCGACATACAACCTACGCCAAAAAGCCACTATCCCAATGTCCTTACGAAAAATATTTAACGTTATTGTATCCATCTCATACTTACATCCTACAGAGTGTTAAAATAGTTTGGACAGATGTTAAATGTGAACCGAGTTTGAACGTCAATTGCATTTTGAGGTTGGTTTTTTATTTTGACATCTTTAGTCATTTACAAATTAAATCATGGAACAAAGCATTGAATAAAGTTATTCAGTCGCGTTTCAGTCCTTGAGTAGTGATGACGTACATCCTGCTGTAGCGGCTCAGTAGGCTTAGGGTTTTCCTTTTGTTTTTTTCTTTTGTTTTTTTATTTTTGATACGTCGGTTGTTTCTCGGAATAATTGTGTTTTTATAATTACGTGTATTATATCGTACTACTTTTTGGCGTTATACCCTAAAGGGTCAAGCCAGTGGGGTGAGGCACTTACAGGGGAGCCCCGAAATCAATAAGAAGAAGAAGAAGAATAAAGTTATTGAAGCCTATTGAAAATGGACGTTCAAACAAAAGTGCATTTCGCGCTCTTTGTGATTTTTCCGGCCCGCATAATCGACCAACCGAGAGTGCTATTTGCAAAATTGTCAAGAAATTCCAAGAAACCGGATCTGTGGCAGATGTTACGAAGCCAGTACGTGCTCCATGGTGTGCATGGTGTGCTGGAGACATCATTGGACATTTTTATTGACAATGATGCTGGAAATTCGGTCGCTGTGAATGGCGAACGCTATCGCGCAATATTAAACTTTTTGAGGCCAATATTGGAAGATTATGACATCGATGATATGTGGTTTCAACAAGATGGCGCCACATGCCACACAGCCCACGACACAGTGACCCTCCTGCATAAGAAGTTTCCCGGGCGCATAATCTCCCGAAACAGTGAGGTCAGTTGGCCACCGAGAACTTGTGATTTGATACCGTTAGACTTCTTTCTTTGGGGCCATCTGATGAATAAAGTCTATATCAACAAGCCAACCACCATCCAGCAACTCAAAGACAAGATTTCACGGCGCATTAATGAGATTGAGGAGCAATTATGCCGAGATGTTATAAAAAAATTTTGTTATGCGGATCGATGTGTGCCGCCGGAACCGTGGCGGACATTTGGCGGATATTATCTTTCACCCTTAATTGTAATGGATCAAATAACATGTTTCATTAAAGAAATCCTCATTTTTGCACATCACTGATTTTTAATTAACGTTTAACATCCATCCGTCTTATTGTAACACCCTTTATGTACGGTCGCGAAGAGTGTAACACACATAAACCCAAAAACCTAAATAATTCTAAATAGATTTTTCGTTAGCGACATGAGCAATGCATTTGTTAAACCAAGAAATATAGCAAGGATTGGTGGTATAGTGACAGTTCCTTTAAGTGCGCCAATAATGAAAATATATTTTCAACAATTTTATCTATTAAGCTTACGGACTCTAGACCTAATGAACTTCCACTAGATTCTATCAAACTTTTAGAGTTCCTTCATAATAAGTGTTCTGGTTCACATTTATAATGTTTGCCTGACTACCTTCAAGTTTCCTATGAGCTTGAAGAAAGCATTTGTTACTCCAATCCCTAAAGTTTCCTCTGCCTCACATCCAATTTCAGGCCAATCAGTATGTAAAACTTCTTTGTAATAGCACTGGAAAATATCGTGTCTCGATAAATTCCTCAATATATTAGTGAGCGTCATATTGTATCCAAATGGCAGTTCGGTTTCCGACTGAAGCAAAACTCTCAGAGGTCATTTAAGAATCTTGGTTCTCTTTGACTTCAGCAAAGCATTTGATTCAATAAACCATGTAAGGCTACTGTCAAAATTGCAAAACCGCCTAAACTTTTCATTTTCTGCTATTAAGCTTGTCGGGGATTTTTGGATGGGTCGTTGTCAAATGGTTCAAGTTGATTGAATGAATAATGGGACGAACTTTTGCATCAACCCAATAGAACCCAATATAATAGAAACTCTCATCCAACAGACCGGCGGGACAGGCACGGTATATCTGTACAGAACCTTCACATCTTCCACTAATCCTGGACAATCACTTATAAATATACTGAACAAAAGAGTATTTTGTTAAACCCCACGTATGATTGGGAAGAGCCCCGATAACAAATAGCTCTGTAACATTCCGATAACAGAGGAAGAGAAACCAAAGTCAGTTGACATTTTAGAAAGAAAAATAATAATAGAATACTTGTATCATCCCTACCAAGAGCAAAATAAAGATCGTGCATTACTTTAGGTAGTCAGTTATCCAAGACCTTAGGAAAGAGAAGCAAAAGACAAATTGGACAAAAATTTTTTGTATAGTTAGGCAAAGAGTTTCCTGGTTTGGCTAAAACTGTGGCTATCCTTCAAATACACAAAAGAAGTGAAAAAGTTAAGGAAAAGTTAATGACATGAAGAAGTTACCCCGGAATGAAATGCAAAATTATTTTCGAAAAATAATCCAGTCCAACTAAGTCATATCGTATCGAATATATGGCCCTAACAATCGCAGACTGCTAAAAGGCGCATTTAATCACTCCACTCTCGCGATGTGAAAAGGTCATCTGGAATATGGTTAATCGCACTGAAGTCCAACGTCTGCCATTTGTCGTAAAGCTCATATCTCCTGACTCCTGAGACTTTTCCAAAGCTGTTTGAAAGACAGATCAGGATTCTTGAAGTACTAGCATTTAGCTCTTCTAGAGGTTACAGTTAACCGATTACGAGCCGATATGTACAAGGTTTTGGTACCCTCACTTTTATCTCTCCGATGAATCCAGTAAAAGATCTCTCTTTCCACAATCAGGAACATTATTTCAGCAGAAAACTAAGAATATTTTTCCCCACCAGAGAATTGTTCCGATCATGGAAGTAACTTATGTGTGAAGTTAGGGTTTCCATTTTGGGGTCCGCAGATACAATACAGGGCGTCTCAGGAGAGCAAGCCACATTCCTCTGCAAGGTAAGATTAATTCAAATTAAGAAGTATAATTTCTATACGAAACAGCATTAGGTGTCAAAGTAGACCGTAACTGACGAAAAGAATATCATAATCTAAGAAAGTAGAACGAAAAAGCTGGCTCTAAAAATAAACACGTTCGATGTCAGTGAGTTGGAATGGGTATGTTGAATTAATATACGTAGGAATAATAACGTTTTTATATTTCCAAGTGCAATGGAAGATATATTTTTGAAACTCTCTAATCATTTCAAGGTTGAAAGCTGCCGGTGAACCATTAAGCCCCAACTCAGTGCACACCTCTTCACAACAAAATGCACAATACGACATATACAATCCATACTTCCATACTAATATTATAAATGCGAAAGTAACTCTGTCTGTCTGTTACGCTTTCACACTTAAACCGCTGAACCGATTTTGATGAGATTTGGCACAGAGATAGATTAGACCCTGGAAAAGGACATAGGCTAGCTTTTGTCGCAAAAAAAGGCTTGAAGGGGTTGAAATAGGGGATGAACGTTTGTATGGGAGTCCGTCATTAATTATTGACGATAAAACCATGAAACTTTGTATTTAGGCGCGTGATAAGAAAGGAATAAACTTTCTGTTCAAACGTTTTTGAAATTTCTACCTACATGGGGGTAAAATAGGAGATGAAAGCTCGTATGGAAGTCCAAACAAATCTATCTATGCATAGCATATTTATCATGATAAGGACACGCAGCCGAGATATGCGGGGAAAAACGGAATACTTAAACGTTTGCCGTTTAAACACATACGCGTCGCGAGCGCGGGACTCGCATTGCGCCATATACAATGTACGCGGCGGCTGTGGTTCGGTGGCGGCGTCGGCCGGCGGCGCGGCTCAGCGTAGTGGGGGAAGCATCACTAAGTGTGGCTACTCGAATGGGCAGATACGTGAGGCCAGACGGGTGTATCGCACGTATGCGTATATTAAAATTTTGCGCTGCAACGATTTCAATTTGTTTACAGGATTTTTTGCTTTCGTTAATGTTCGTCGGTAAAATACAGTAGTTTTGTTTAATATAAAGTTCTTCCGATTTTTTGGTAGGTATTTTGCTTATTTTTATTATTTCGACGTATTATTTATGCTTCTAATATGCCTCGCAAACGCAAATCTAATCTAGCTCCTAGTTCTAGCAGAGCTCGAAGGATGGAAAAACAAAAGACGTAGTTTATAAAAATGTGTTAAAGGGGCACACCACTGTGAAAGTCTCGAAAAGGGCCCTCTTTTACAATTTTTTTTTTTATAACTTAGTGAACTATTTAAGGACTGGGAGAAAGATATGTTATTAGGGATACTTTGAAGTATATTTGTGCAAATTTTTACTAAAAAAATAATTAAGACGGATATGTATAGGAAAGTGCCGATCCGTTAAAAATTCCTCTCCCAACGGTTTTGTCGATACCTCCGGTATGGTTCAATTGAAAAAAGAAAATGATTTATTTTCTTAATCTACATAAATATAGTTAATGTTAAGCATAGCGGTTTTTTTAAATTACTTTTTCACAAAATGGCGGCATGTTAAAGAAAAACCTCAATTTTTCAACACATTTTTCTTTATTCAAGCGGCCGTTAAAAATAGTCGCTACGCTTAAAGTTAGCCACTACGATTACGAAAATTCTGAATAAAAAATTTTTACGATCGGATTATTTGTGTTCGAGTTTTCGTAACCATAAGTTCGGAAAAAGTCGTTTCGAGAAAAACGCGATTGAAAGTTTATGTATGTATTTTGTTTCTGAAATGCCAGAGAGAACTAAATGCCGAATATACTTTTTATTGTTATGAACATTAAAGTTTTAACGTTAGAAAATCCTAGCAGGCTTTATGTTGTATATTAATGAGTCAACAAAAAGAGAGGCGAGGGAAATTATTCTGAACAAAGCAGGTACACCAGCAGGTACGATCAGCCGGGAACAGCCGCATTACCTGCACCCACTAAAAAGGCTATAACTTCGTTATTTTTACGAATTTTGACACATAAATTTGTGGACATATTCTTAAAAGTATGTACTTTAAGAAAATGCAAAAAAAAACCAAAATCGGCTGCCCAAAGTAACTATTCCACGCGGACGAAGTCGCGGGCAAAAGCTAGTACGCGATAAATTCAAAAGTTTTCATAATTTTCACAGAATATTTGTAACATGTTCGCAGAATACCAGTTCTTCGAGGAATACCAGTTAAGAATAACTGTTCTATACTCTGTTCTGTTCTGTAATGTGAGTGTACAGATGGTATTGAAACAGCACAATAGATCGACTAAATATTAAAAAACTGTAAATTATTTCAACATATAAAACATTCCTGAACTTTTTAACTACTTTCCTATTTTCTGCTGAAAGTGCATTAACTTTTTTACCTGTTATACAGGGAGTTTAATCGTTATGCGGTTTACAATACAAATCGACCCCTTCCGACCCACACTCTGAAATCACTCCTACCCCCTCAAAATGGCATCCAGAGATTTTATGTCGTTTGACCCTATAAAATACTTATAATTCCTCACAAGGACATCACAGGATAACGACCAAAGATTCATTTGAAAGAGGACACTTGCGTCTTTCCAACGGTACCCTGGAAGAAAAGAAGAAAATACTGAGAAAGCTCCATAATTTAAAACAATTAAGAAGAAATGTCTTTAAATTAGCTCAACTAAACAAATTATTATTATTTCTTCGTTCATTCGAATTTTGTGTTAAAAATTATGTCACAGTGGTCATCTAAGTAAAATACTTGGAATCCTTATAATTATTCGGCAAATGAATGTTTGTGCGAATGTTAATTGTTTTAATTAATTTTGCCGAACAAAACAAGTTCATGTTTTGTTTATGTTAGAACGAAGTAAATAGATGTCAAAGTATTCAGTGAAATGCTATTAAACAAATTACGAATCTTCAAGTAAACTGATTATCGTTAAGAGCCTCTTGTAATCAAAGGGAACAACAAAAGTTATCATCTATAGAAATGGTATCTGGCCTACAATGAGCGAGCATTCGCAAATGACCTAAAATTATTTATGGTGCGTTAATTTAAATTAGCTTTCCGTTTAAATAATGATCTGCTTTTGTTGAATAGGTGGGAGCAGCTTTCTTTGTACCTGAAACAGTCATCAACGAAGGTTGACGTCTCTTTTTTGTCGCAGTGCGTATTAATTTTAATCATAATTTCCATCACTTACCCGCGAAGGAATGTCGAAATGTAGAGGGGCGCCGGGCTACACCTGTGAGACACTGTTGGCAACCACAAGGAGCTGAATTATTATATCTTTGTCGCTAATGAACGAAAAGCTTAAATTAAAAAATGTCCAGAGGGGTGTGAGATCGTAATGAGGAGTGATGCTGAAGCGGCACAACGAGATAATGCATCCGTTATTGTTACAACTTTTATTGCGATAATTAATTATTTGGCAGCTCTCTGCCGCCAACCCTCGACTTTGACGACTTTTTAAAAATTCCAGTCGAGATTTTCCACTCCATTTAGGCTCTACCCGCCAGCTGTGAGTGTGTATTACAAAGCAACCCCTGGTATGGCAGCAGCTATAAATTCACTGCCTCCCTGTAACCTGTTCTGCACAAACTTGGACTGTTGTGCCATAATTCATTTCTAGTAATACCTCCAAGCACTTCAGACACCTGCTCTGGTTTGCTCAGCATGTAGCAATGCGCTGAGAAACCTCCGCTGCATATCCTGGTTGAGCCTATGAAGCGAATATGAAGTCTGGGAGAAGCGGTAAGGATTGCGTAGGAAGATCAGGTGGTACCAACAGGTGGGAGTCTTTGCCATTTATTTGTTATCTACTAAAGGAGTAATAATATGAATGGGTGGCAATAATACTCCACAGCATGCAATGTACTTTTATGTATGAAATTATATCATAAAATACAATAGCAGCTATTCGTACCTTAATAAATTTATCATAGGAACTCCAAGGTAAATGTAACATTGAAAAATACTTTAATTCAAATTAATCTAATTTTGTTTTCTGATTTTATCCTAACTATCAGGAAAATAAAGATTGATTGAATCCGACATTTGTCCAAGATTGTAAAATATAATTTTTTCAGTGCTAATAATAAGATCATAATTTATTGTAAATGTAGTAGTAATATGTAGTAAATACATTTTATTTTGCTCTTTTAAACGTTTATGCGTATAAAAAACTAAATATTTTTAACTCTATCCTTCGGATTACTTCGATTTAACTTTTTCTACAATTAGGAAGAAAGGAAAATTGGGGGTTTTTCCAGCATTTTCATTTCTTACTCATTTCCTTTTTTGTAGTGGTTTTCTCAAACAAGAACCAGGACTTAATTTAGAAAAAAAAATATATAAAAATTGCAAAATTTTAAATACTTGCGGCCATAGTTATTACAAAATACAAAAAAATGTAATTAATTATAAATCAGTTGTCTACACGTGTAGGCTTCGCATAAGTTTGTTACGCACTCTTTGTGCGAAACGTCGCCAGC
>QYTT01087285.1:3341-18201 GCA_006980735.1 Dasypogon diadema | reverse complement strand
GTCAGTGCTGCATTGCAAGCCATGCAAATGAAAAAGTTAAAAGTAGTTGCCTCCCGTTTCGTCTAAGAACGATTTGATAAGAAGAAGACCAGAAAAAGTGTGCCCATGTGAGACAGGGCATTGCGCGGTCCAGTAGTTGTATATGTCTATGATCCCAACCCACAATTGGGGCCTCGTCCGATTCCTTCATCGCGAGTTAAGTGGATAACACATTTCGTGAAGATACAAGGAAAAACTACATTCGGGTTGTGATTGTGATTAAAAATAAAGAGACAGGCGAAAACAGCGTAAAGAAAACGGGAGCATAAGTACACGTGAAAGTGTAAATCAGATCAGACATAACAGATACACAGTTACACAGTTACTTGTACGGTTCCCTAAACGCGTGTGTGTTCCGTGTACGGTGAAAAAGGTGCGGTGCTAAAGGCATACTGTACGGACAGAACAGTGCTTCTCAACCTATATTAGAAGACGTAAGCCTGTTTGTAGTGTACATGTGAAGGTGCAAATCGGAGATAACAGATCAGTTACACAGTTACTTGTACATTGTTAAAAATACTTAAAACAGAAAAAAAAGAGACGAATTTCGCCTTAGGATCATTTCGTCAGTCTAATAATCTGAATTTATATACTGTCATTTTCATTGTTATCACTTGCATTTTTTCCTATTGTTTCACTTGGTAACGTTATCTGAACTAGAATTGTGTCAGCATAGTAGTTAAGTCTAAACCAAGCAGTTGCTGTTTTGTATTGATCACGATCGGTTTACTCTTAATAAACGCGATTTATTAAAGATTTTCCCTTTTTTATTCTTCCTGTTATTTGTCGGATTGCTTTCTCAACTCGAATTATTTTCGTCAGCATTCCTTCTATTAGAACAGTACTCCTCAGCCCAGATGAGGAAAACATCATCAGAAATGTGAAATAATATTCCGGTAAACAAAAAGAAAAACTCTTCTGGAAAAATTCTCATCAAAACGGTAAATATTTCTCTACTATTATTGCCGAGATGACATTCAAACACTGAAGTGAAACTCTCTAAGTAGAACTCATAACACTTTGAACTGAACAAAGCAAGGAATCTGGTGAAATCAATTTTATGGATAAAAAAATAGCAGTAGAATTTCAGGTTAAAATCACATTGCATGAAAACGAAAATGAGCACAAAACGCATCAAAGTAAAATTACGCGCACGCAATTTGTCGATCTCGGGAGACAGGGAAATTCTACTTACCTGATTAGCAGAAAACGACGATCTACAAGAGAAGACGAGAGCACCGAGGAAGTTCCAGACATACGAAATTTTACGTTTCGTGATATTGAAAATAGTCTTCGTCAATTTTCGGGTGATGACCACATATCAATCAGAAAGTGGTTAAGTGACTTTGAAGAAGTGGCTACTATAATGGACTTTACATCGTTACAGAAGCTAGTATTCGCTAAGCGAACATTATCAGGTACAGCGAAATGTATAGTTCAAGCAGAAAATCCGAAATCCTACACAGCATTAAAAAACATACTTCTAGAAGAGTTTGATAAAACGCTTAACAACGCAGAGATCCATAACCTACTCACGAACATCAGAAAGAAACCTGGAGAAAGCTTTGGAATGTTCATGACACGAGCTAAAGAAATATCATCACAAGGCCAAGTCGATGACAGCGCCTTGATCCAGTACATAATAAATGTGTAAATGTGGATGACTAACCTGAAAACAAAATTCTACTGTATGGAGCGAAAAATCTCCGAGAGTTCAAAGACAAAGTCAAGGTCTACGAAAATTTCAAGCTAAATTCGAAAAATGCAACCAGAACCAACGAGTCGAATAGTGCTCGCGATAATCATGTCAGGAAACAAGTAAAATGTGAACATTGTAACAGACTTGGACACAGCATCGCCAAATGTCGACAAAAGAGCTTAATACGCTATATTTGCAAAACAACAGGCCATAAAGCACGAAACTGTCCAAACAACAAAGACTTCTCTAGAAACGTAAACATTTGTAAAAACAACGACAAGGAGAGTAATGTCCACAAAACTATCCAGATAAACTCAATTTTCGTCAAAGCCCTTTTCGATACAAGATGTACATTAAATCTCGTCAGAGAAGACACGTTAAAAAAGGTATGCAGTCAGAAACCGCTAATCCCCTCCGATATCGAACTGACAGGGATTGGAAACGCAACGATTAAAAGTCAAGGATCCATAAAACTAAACCTTACCTTAGACAATTCCAATTTCGAAATCATAGCATATGTAATGAAACAGGAAGACATGCCAGTACAAATTATCCTTGGAACAAAGTTTATGGCAGAAGCCGTAGTAATTATAAAACCTGAAGGGATATTTATTTCACAGCCGATGACCAAACAAACCGATGAACTTTTGCAAATTATGATAGCTGAAACCGAACCGAAAACAAATGAAATTCCGGAAAACATCCCAGAAGAAATAGAAGATCTAATAAAACACTACAAACCCAAAGAAAACGTGACAACAGAAATTGGAACGGAAATTTTGTTAAAAACGGACAACCGAGTCTACCATAACCCAAGAAGATTGGCAGCGACTGAGAAGAAAATAGTGGAACAACAAGTGAACGAATGGCTTCAAAAAGGAGTTATATCCAAAAGTACCTCCGAATTCGCCAGCCTCATCGTTCTTACTAAGAAGAAAGGACGCAAAGTATTTTACCAAGTTAGATTTGGAAAATGGATTCTTTCATGTACTGATCGAGAAGAACAGCAGGAAGTACACTGCATTTTGTTGCCATCTGGGACTATATGAATTCAATGAAACCCCATTTGGACTAAGTATATCGCCTAGTGCCACATACATTTTCAAAGGGAATTTAAACAATTGCAAAACGAAGAATTTGTTGAAAGTTCTTGTAAGTTGGCATCACGGACTCCATTTATTGATAACAAAAGATTAATAAGAGTTAGTGGCAGAATTCAGGTCTCAGAGCTACAATATGACCCAAAACACCCCATAGTGCTGCCCCATTCGCAATGACCAATGACCAAACTAGAATTCTCAAGATGTATTAAGGGACTAGTTGACGTCTATATTTGCAGACAATCCAGGACACTATATCATAAGTCTGTAGGAAATCATCAATGAGAACTGGGACTTTTAAACAAAAGAGAATTTCCGTCTGCATGTAAGTTGAAGATTACCTACTCTCCTAGTGAGCAGTTGGATCCCGTTACAGAGACCTAATCAATGGATCTATACATTTCCCAGCGAAACTACAGTAAATGTAATGTGCGGCAAAACTTCATTCCAACAAACCCTAGAAGGTACAGGACTATCGACTATTAGGGCCAACTGTGTATTACGAGAAAATATGATCACCATTAGCTCGCACCATAAACCAGAAAACCTAATTCGAAGATTATTTTCATCCTCAATCAGATTAAACTCGACCACCTCTAAAACCAAATGGTTCCATATTTACATCCCAAACAACCAGTGAGTTGGAAAGACTTCAGATATTTCTCCAAAGTATAAACAAAGAGCAGACATTACTGCCAATTGATTCAACGGATGTTCACCATTTCATACATCGCTCTACTTCTAATCGTTATTACAATTGTGTGGATACTCTACTCTAGGATCAATTCATTCCTGCATTGCTGCAGCGATGCTAAAGCTGAAGGGAGCAGAGACGAGATCACCCAGCCAGAAGGAGTCGTGTGGCTAGTTTCGCCCGGAGCAGACGCATATCTCATCCGCGGCTCCCAAGTTCCGTTAATTTGTACAATTCGTTCCCGAATTGAATTTACATAATTAAAAATAAAAAGTCTGCGCGTTTCTCTGTTTTTTGTGTGTCTACAGGGAAAACCAGCATCCGTATTGGTCGGCAATATAGCTAATCGCTAAGGCTGACCAGGTGGCGTCCTAACTGTTCTTTGTGTAACGGGACTTCTGCTGTGCGTTAGTCTCTAAGAAAAAGACAAGACAAGACACCCAGCCAGAAACAACAAGCGACCATCCACAGCCAGCCCGCAGAAGACATTTCATTTTCGATCCATAGGAATTGAAAGCCTTCAGTCTTTCAAGGCGGGGAGGATGTTAATGCAAATAATCAAATAATATCAAAATATCTAAAATCAAATCAAATTAAAATTTGTTATTCTCAGCACAAGTTTCCACAAGACAGAAATCTTAACAAAGTTTCCAGACACTTACAATTTCACGAATTAGCTCAGATTGTCAACAGAAGTTGTGTGAAAATTCCAAGATACTCTAATTTCATGTACTTTACGAGGTGTGTAGTTTTTATCATGAATTCTGTGGGAACCTGCTTAATATGTAAAATTTTTGTATAAATATGACGAAATAAAGAACAATCGATTCATTCAACCAAGCCTTTATTCTTCCCAACGAGAGGCTGCATTGGGGTGCTTGAGTAATCAGTGGGCTAAGAAAAGCCTTAGTGCACTATAAATTATCCAGAGCTAACTTTAGTGTAAATGACTATAGGCCAATTTATATTATTAAAATTACACCACTTTTATATTCCTGCCTCTGTTCGATAATCATTCTGTGTCTAGGATAAATGTTAATTTCCCCCATAAGATACCGAACAACAAAAAGCGATGGCACTACATTTCCTCTGGTTTCCGATATGTATTCTGTTATCCAAGACATCTGCTATATTCACTTATTTTTCCTGTGTATTTTTACATAATTTTGTTGTTGTGTATCTTGGTTTCTTTGCCGTCTATTAGAATGTAACTATTAACATTGTCTTATTTAACTATTCTACATATATGGTCCTTTATATTGTTGCCGCAATTTCTTCTTATTACCACCGACCTCTAATAAATGGACTGATCAATTTGCTATTTCATGTGGGGCTGTATCGACGATTGCGCTACGTATTAGTTTAAATCAAAGAATAAATAAAATACATTTAACGTTTCTTTCATATTATTAATAATAACATTAAGATTTTAAGAGATTGAAAAAAATATATATTTACATACAGAAATAAAGACAAAAATATAAATTGCAACAATTAAATGAATGAATAATTTTGAAAGACTACGTCAGAAACACTTTGAAACTCGAAACAAAACTATTACAGAGAAATTTAAGTAAACATTGAAAAATGTAAAAAATTAAAAACAAGATGAGAGCTTCTGGAGATTTTGTTCTAAAAGGTTATAAGCTGTAGGGATTTAGTATTCTTCTTTTAAAATAATTTTGAAATCGTATTAATTATAAATATTTTACTGAGATTTTATTGTGATAGTGGTGTAATTATTCCTTTGTAATGAAAACCAAGAATTTAGTAAAAATATTACATTTAACAAGAAATTTTATTCCAATGAATTTGTGACATAAGAAGATCAAAGAAAATTTACAACCCTTTTACAGGGCCAGTTATACAAGAAACAGAATATGTTCGTAACCGAATTAAGCCTTTATTTAGCATTCATAATTTTAAATTAATTATTCAAATGTAAATAAATTCATGTAATTTGATTTTTCTTAATAAATTGCCGGTGAATTGTGAAGGTGAAATTGACACCTTAAGCTGTTTTGTTTTGTATTTTATTGATTATGAGGAGTTAATTTATAGGTTTTGTTAGTTTAAGCATTTTTGTATTATAAATAGCGAAGTATTAATAAAGAATAGGTTCAGTTTTCAATAGTGAGTGAACTTGAGTGAATTAAGTATTTTGTGCACTGGTTTAAGAGCCTGAGCACAGCGCATCAATTGCAAGGGTTTATGTGCCTTAGAAATTTTTAATAACGACTCACTCAGAATAGCGGCGAGTAAAACAATTCGTGGTCCACAGTCATTGGTGATCCCGACGTGATTCAGGTCAAACACTTGAATCGCATACAGGACAATTCTGTAATTGTGCAATTATCCCAGAACTAAGAAGACAGCAAAAATGGAGCACCTAGCCAAGCATCAAGTTGAGGTGGGCCAAACCAACCAAAAAGTCATCAGCAACTACAAAAAGGATCCTGCTGACAGGAAGGCCCGACAGTACTACGAAGAACGTTTGCGTCGACTCGGCGAGCAATGGGAGATGTTCGAGAGCAATGACAAGGCCATTAAGGCTTTACCAAACGTTCCAATAGAACATAAATACTTTACTAAGGAATATTACGATACTATGACGAAGATCAACGAAGAATACCGAAGTCAATTTGAAGAGCAATTAAGGAGCTTCAAGGAGGATGAGACCTCTGCAGATGCCGGCCAGATGAATAAGGGACTTAATTCCGAGTCACACAAATTCATTAGAAGTTCAGGAGTTAAGCCAAGGAAGATGCAGGTATCATCGAACCTAAGAAAATTAACGTTGTCGCCAAAGACATTCCCCGATCCAATGTTACCATTCAAGATGAAGTAAGCGATGCCGTGCGTATGCACAGAAGACAACAATTGATTATTAATTCTCTCCAGCGTTTAATTAAGACGATCTCCATTACAGAGTCACATCTCCAGAGGTACTATGAGATCAAAATCAACGCCATTATTCAGTACTGGTCTCAAATTGAAGAACTGAATCATACCATATGGGAGCTCACTGAGGACCCGACCACTATAGGATACAACATTGACAGTTACATTAAATTAGAGGAAGAAACCCGTAATTGCCTTATGGAATTATCACTAAAGCTTCCTGAATCAAACATCAATACCAACACAACTGGTTCATCAATGGTGCGATTACCAAAGGTAGTGCTTCCGAAATTCGATGGAGACTACCTTAAATGGAAGCAATTCAGCGACTTATTTACGGAAATAGTCCATAAGCAACCAATGCCAAACTCCCAAAAAATGTTTTATTTAAGGACTAACTTACATGGAGAAGCAGAGAGACTTCTAAGACATTATTCAGTATCCGAAGAGAACTATGCTACTGCTTGGAGGACACTTCAAGACAGATATAACAACAAAAGACTACTGGTCGCCGCTTGATTAATAAACTGCTCGCCCAACCATCGCATGTATCTGAGAATCCATCAGCTAGGGCAATTAAAGGTTTACATGATACAACGCAAAGTATCTATTGGGCCTGCAGAATTTAGGAGTTGCTGTTAACAATTGGGATCGATTGATATTACACATCCTCCTAAAGAAGTTAAGTAAAGCCACACACGCTCTTTACAAGCAATCGCTGACCAACCCAAGAGAGCTACAGGATGTAACCAGCTTTTTGTTGTTTCTGGAAACTCGCTTCCAGTCACTAGAAGCGATCGGGACTAAGGCCAGATCAGCAATCGATCAAAAAGGATACACCAGCCAAAAACCAATGATAACACTTGCAACAACAATTTCTAAGTGCGCATCATGTAAAGGTAACCATCCTCTCTATGCATGCAAGGAATTCATGCAATTGTTTTCAGAAGACAGATTAAAATTAGTACAAAGGCATAAACTGTGCGTCAATTGCTTCAGAAGTGGACACAACAATGCAAGATGTACATTACGAGGCTGCAAGAAATGTACTCGGAAACACAATACTCTAGTGCACCTCAACATGGAGAAACCAAGGACGTTAGGTAGGCCAACAGTTGAGACCAAATAATACATCTTACGAGTCAACCTTTAAGGAGGTCCGAAATAAACTATCGCTAACAGCCATAAATAAGAAACCGCCAAAGGGTTATGTGATCTTGAGCACCGCAAGGGTAAAGCTAGCCCTCTGCAATAGGCACAGTATTGAATGTCGAGCCGTCCTCGATTCCGGATCACAAGTAAATCTAATCGCAGAAAAATTAGTGAAGAAACTTGGGCTACGTCAAGTTTGCAAATCCACCGTTATTAATGCCTTATGGAAACGGAAAATTAGGAGTCCAAGGACGAGTTAGTGTGCGATTGGAATCTAGGACAACAGGATTCTCAGCCAGGATGGAAGCATTTGTTCTTCCTCACATTATATCCATGTAACCATCTCAGGTGTTAGATGTGTCGACATAAGGTATACCAAAAATCTGAGTCTTGCAGATCCATGTTTCTACACTCCAGGCCCAATTGATTTGTTAATAGGAGCAGAACTTTTCCATCAGTTGTTATCTATTGGACAAATCAAGCTGAGTGATAACTTACCAACCCTACAAAACACAGTTTTTGGGTGGATAGTGTCAGGAAAGGTCGTTGGAGTTGCACAACCAAGTGCAGTATGTAATGTGGCCATTGAGGATGAATCTCTTGATCAAACTATCCAAAAATTCTGGGAGATAGAGAAAGTGAACGATGTTAAGTCAAAATTCATGCCAAGAGAGGAACGATGCGAAACTCACTTCAACAAGACCGTGCAAAGGTATAGAGATGGGCGCTTTATGGTACGGTTGCCATTTACAGACAAACCAATAAAACTAGGTGAATCCAAGGATAAAGCTCTACGCAGATTTTTCTCGCTTGAGCATAAATTAATGAAGAACAACGAACTACGACATGCATTCATGGACGAATACATCAAATTAGGCTACATGAAAGAAATAGACGCAAGGATTATCCAAACTCCAAGTTATTACCTACCGCACCATTGTGTTATTAAACCAGAAAGCAGCACAACCAAACTAAGAGTTGTGTTTGACGCGTCAGCCAAAACATCCTCAAACGTATCATTAAATGACTTTCTTCACGCTGGGTCAACGCTACAGGACGATTTATTTTCTGTTTTGCTTCGTTTTAGGATGCACCGCTTTGTGTTCACAGCGGACATCGAGAAAATGTATCGGCAAATCATTCTTCATAAAGGAAACTAGAAATTTCAACTCACATACTGGAGAAGGAGTGACAACAAGCCATTAAATACCTAACGTCTACGCACTGTAACTTACGGAACAACTCCAGCCCCATATTTAGCCATAAAAGGCCTACAGAGCGGAAGAAGGGGCCTGCAAGCATCCATTAGGTGCAGAAGTGTTGTCTAAGGATTTTTATGTTGACGATTGTATGTCAGGCTCAAATAGCCTCGTAACCGCCAAGGAGCGTCAAGGGCAAGTACCGGCACAACTGAATACAGCAGGTTTTAAACTAAGGAAATGGTGTGCGAACCACCCACAACTACTTCACAACATGGCTCCAGAGGATAATATGGCTTCCAAAGTCAGACGAATTTCGCATTAAGGTCAGCAAAGCAGAGGAACCAAGAGTAACCAAAAGAGGAGTAGTAGCAGGCATTGCACGACTGTTCGATCCATTAGGGATAATGGCGCCAGTAATCATAACCGCAAAAATCTTTCTCCAAAAATTATGGTAGCTAAAACTTCATTGGGATGCCGCTCTTCCAATGAAGATGCACATTCAGTGGATTCAATTTCGTGACAGTTTAAATACGCACATGAAATTCCGAAAACAGTACAAATACATGCATTTTCAGATGCCTCGGAGAAGGCATACGGTGCAGCCGTTTATATTAGAGCGACCATAAAGGATGGTAGAATAATAGTTACAATACTCTGTGCCAAATCACGACAAACTCCATTAAAGAAGCTGACCATTCCACTTCTTGAACTCTGTGCAGCTAAACTGGCAACGGAACTCGTCAATCGAGTAAAGATATCATTGAAACTAGAAAACGTTCTAGTTAATTTATTATCAGATTCCGAAATAGTATTGAGCTGGATCAATTCCCCACCTTCAACCTTGCAAACATTTGTAGCTAATAGAATCGCATTTATTCAAGAAGCATCCGTGGCACAGCAATGGCGACATGTCACTAGTAAGGAAAATCCAGCTGATGTGCTCTCGAGGGGAATATCTCCAGATAGATTAGTTTCTTATCACATTTGGTTCTACGCATCACGTTTATATTCATTCCGGAGACTCCAAAGAATCGTTGGATACGTTGTACGCTTCATACGAACCACCAGAAGAAAGGAGAAACCAACTTCTAAGGCATTCACATCAGTGGAGCGAGAACAGGCGCTCCAAGCCATTATTAAATTCACGCAAGGAGAAGAGTTTAACGAAGAAATACAGCAATTAAAAAGCCACGGGGAGTTAAACAAAGGCAGGCCTTTGCTTGGCCTTACACCTTTTGTGGACGATAACGGAATTTTGAGAGTGGGAAGTCGGTTGGATGCCTCAAACTTGTCATATGATGCTAAACATCAAATACTACTGCCATTATCAACCAAGTTAACCAGTTAACCAAGTTATTGATGAAGGAATTGCACCAGGAAAATTTAAACGTCGGACCACAAGGACTTCTGTCAATTACCAGATGGCCTATCAAGGGCAAGATTACTGCATGATCGATTGTCAAGCATTGCATTCGCTGCGCCAAAGCCAAACCGAAAATGCGCTCTCAATTGATGGGGAATCTACTAGGACATAGAATTCAACCAGCACGACCCTTTATCAACGCAGGAGTTGATTTTTGTGGGCCTATACAGGTTCATTACGTCTCAGAGGAAAACGACGAAGAGTGGCAGTATTTTGTTGCTTCGCCTCCAAGGCAGTCCATTTAGAAGTTGTGAGCGATTTAACAACAGATGCCTTCATCGGAGCCCTAAAAAGATTCATCGGACGTCGTGGACATTGTAGTCACTTAAATTGCGATAATGCAACGAACTTTGTCGGGGTCAGGAACCGCTTAAAAGAACTAAGCGAAAGCATTTATTTGACAAAGCTAGAGAGAAAATCCAGTCTGAGTGCAGTGCAAGAGCCATTGGAATTTCATTTTATCCCACCAAGAGCTCCTCATCTCGGGGGCCTGTGGGAAGCGGCAGTCAAATCTGCGAAACATCACTTGCAAAGAGGGACATTTTTTGGTAGGAGAACCTTTGACAGCTACAGTTGATCCAAATGCAGAGCCTATCAAAGGAGGTTTATTGTTAAGATGAAAATTAGTTAGCCACATAAAGAAGGAATTTTGGAGAAGGTGGTCTTTATGAGTTGCAATACCGCTCAGCATGGAAAAAACCGTGTCAAAATGTTGAGCCCGACACCATAGTCATTATACGGGAAGATAATTTACCAGTAATGAGATGGCCACTAGGTACAATAGTCAAGTTTACAAAGGAGATGATGGCTACGTTCGTGTAGCAGATGTACGAAGCTCATCCGGGACTATACGCCGGCCAATTAGCAGGCAATCACCACTTCCATGTGAGCCACATAATCAAATTAACAGACAAGGACTGTCAGATAAAAAAGATGGCGAGCGATGTACAAAGCGGACTCGAGAACCAGAGGATCTTGACAACGACGAAGGAGGTGCAATCAGTGAGATTAGAAATGAGGATACTAATAACTCTAAGCCGGCATCCACAAGAAAAAGGCGAAGCTCACATGCATGATCGTACCATTCTCAGAAGGAAGTCCAATCAATATTACAAGGTTCGATCCACAACCAGGAATACATTTTGACAACTTTGGAATATCAAAATTAGTAATTAACCAGTGGAATCTTATAGTATATTATAACTGGAAACCATACTGGAGTGAATTTGAGGCGTTAAAAAATGGCACACGAACATTAGAGTACTTATGCAACCAAACTAAACAAAAGGCTAGTTGTATAACGTTGCTTCATCAATTTCGTCACTCGGTATTGGAACTAGAACAAAATAATGAGCTACTCAGGTCTAAGCCCAATCACAGATCAAAGCGAGGAGCCATAGATTTTGTTGGAAATGTAGCCAACTCCCTTTTTGGAATCTTTGATAGTAAATACGCTGAAGACATGTCAAAGACCATTACCAAGGTGCAGGCAAACGAGGAACACGTTATGAGGTTGCTTAAAAATCAATTATAAATTCAACCATTAACATCATGAAGAAGGATCAGAAAGTAATAAAACAGAAGTTTGAATCCATTGATTACCAGCAGACTCAAATCATAAATCGGATCAACAACAACACGGAAGCAGTACCTATATCAAAACACAATACACCGACTTATCGCATCTTGGTCACTCAATATGACATTGATTACAATTATGTTGCAGCGGATTCAAGCATCTATTATTGTTGTCATAACAGATGCACATCATGGAAAAATCAGTCATTTATTACTTTCACCACAACAGCTGCAGAATGAAATCCAAAAAATTAAGGCTCATTTACCACTATCTTCGCGACTTTCAGCAGCTGACTTGTTGCAGATTTATAAACTCCTATCATCCGAAGGACGCATCGCAAACAACTATGCAATATTTAGACTCAAATTGCTATTAGTTCATCATGATAATTTCGAATTATTTAACCTCTTACCAGTACCAGCCACAATCAACAACACTCGTGTGCTTAGATTTCACAGTTAATATCTGATGTGGAGATTGTGGGAACTCATCGTTCAACGGGGGGAGGATGTTCGTAACCGAATTAAACCCTTACCTAGCACTTTTGTATTATAAAAGGCGAAGAATTAATAAAAAATATGTTCAGTTTTCAATAGTGAGTTAAGCCTTTTACTTTCTACCTTTGATGAGGCTGCCAAGGGCACTATTGAGTGAACTTGAGTGAATTGAGTATTTTGTGCACTGGTTTAAGAGCCTGAGCACAGCGCATCAATTGCAAGGGTTTATGTGCCTTAGAAATTTTTAATAACGACTCACTCAGAATAGCGGCGAGTAAAACAATTCGTCGTCCACAGTCAAAAAAATAGCGCTTGTGGAAAATGCAATTTACTGATCCTTTTTAAGACTAATAACATTTATGAACTCTAGCCAATCATCCTTTTGAAAAAGTATCTAAAGGGTGCCCGACTCATCTAAAAAATTCGGACTTGGAGTACTTTATTCACTCTGGATGGGCACGCGTAAGGAAAATCGACCTCAGTTAAATGTCGAACCAAAGCCAACATAGCAAGGCAATTATTAATCTCAAAGGGTGAGGTGTGAGATTCGAAGAAAGCAAATAAATTCATACGCCGCACCTAAGAAGGATAATCTGGATCTTGTTGGAAGTAAGTTTGGGAGAAAATTAGACTTAACTCTGTGTAAAGTAATTTCTCTGTTTAATGTTGTATACCTGTATATACCTCTCTAATTATCTCGAATTCATGAGAACTATTAAGAGCTAGCATCTAATTACAAACATATGTGTACCACCTTTAAAAAACCCAATTGTCAGAATTCCCACATCACTAAATTTCATCCTTATGCTTTTATTACCCTAATAAACTTACCCTTACTTAGAATTTCCCAAGACTCTTTGTATTCATCTCCTTTTTCCGACAGGGTACACAAAATTGCTAGTTAGGACAGTTCAAGCTAAGTAAGTTGAGTTTAGTCTTAGAGTTGAGTTCGGTTTAAGATTACTGTTCGGGCGGCATAGCGTAGTGGATTTAGAAATAAAGACTTGTTATTTAATATAAAAATCTGTTTCGTTTATTTTGCAAATCCTATTTCGAAAGGACTCCAACATTAACTTTTCGGTGTCAATTCGTCGTCCACAGTCAAAAAAATAGCGCTTGTGGAAAATGCAATTTACTGATCCTTTTTAAGACTAATAACATTTATGAACTCTAGCCAATCATCCTTTTGAAAAAGTATCTAAAGGGTGCCCGACTCATCTAAAAAATTCGGACTTGGAGTACTTTATTCACTCTGGATGGGCACGCGTAAGGAAAATCGACCTCAGTTAAATGTCGAACCAAAGCCAACATAGCAAGGCAATTATTAATCTCAAAGGGTGAGGTGTGAGATTCGAAGAAAGCAAATAAATTCATACGCCGCACCTAAGAAGGATAATCTGGATCTTGTTGGAAGTAAGTTTGGGAGAAAATTAGACTTAACTCTGTGTAAAGTAATTTCTCTGTTTAACTTTTCGGTGTCTTGTACTCAGATTTTCCTTCTTCTAGGTTCGATTAGAAGAGTTTAAATCGTTATTGCAACAAAACGAATAGCGGTAGCTGCTGGGTATGTCCACGAACTTACGAAGTCAACAGTAACTAAGGTTTGAATGCAACGTTAAAAAAATACTTACCTCAGACTTCTATTGTGAGGAGAAGCGAGTTATAACGACAACCTACTTTTTAAAATGTCTTGCCAAAAGTGCCATTAAATTCCATTCAGTAAAAAGCAGTTGACCGTTAACGAATTTACAATTGATCAACAGGCTTTCTAGAACAAAGGCAAAATAGTCTACATAATACATTAATAAGATATTCACTGCATTACTTACAGCAAGACACGAACGTTACTAACAATCATTCATTTATATTTGATAGGAAAATCGGGACTACCAGTAAAACTCATCCTGGTAACCTCTTGCTGTAACTCAGATGGTATGGACTGAAGTTTATAGGCTAGGATGAGATGCAAAGATAATACCATAGTTGCTCGAATATGAAGAAAGCAGATTTACTTAAAACTGCAAAACTCCTGAGGACCTAAAGCAAATGTCCTCTTAAAAAGGTATCCAAAGAGATCTCGGCTCATCTAAAAAGTACTGATTTGGAGTACTTTATTCACTGGTGTGAAATACTCTCTCTGCAGGAACAAGAGTAAGGATATTTGAACTCAGTTAAATGCCTCTGGACGGAATCGCTTAACGACCGAAGCCACCATACTGAGCGCCGAGGCAATTATTGCAATTATTAATCTCAAAGTACTTAGGGATGTGAGATTCGAAGAAGGCAAATCTGGATTTAGTTGCATGTAAGGTTGGGGGAACTAGATTTAACTCTGTCTAAGGAAATTTTACTGCTTAACTTTTGGTTATATTATATGTACTTAGATTTTTCTTCTCTTAGGTTGCAGTAGGACAGTATGCGGTCATTAGTACAACAAAACGAATAGCAGTAGCTGCTGGCCATGTCCATGATCTTGCGAAGTCAAAGAAAGAGAAAGTTTTTACTTCGGCTTCTTACTTTTGGCATATGCTGGCACATGCCATTATATTTGGGGTTTTAACTCTTGCGCTTGGG
>QYTT01087284.1:0-13545 GCA_006980735.1 Dasypogon diadema | reverse complement strand
AGCGTCTCTAGAGCAATTTCATGAACTCTAGTGTCCCATTGACTTTGTTTAGAGCTTGGCATCTACTTGGCTTGGTACTAAGAAGGTCTCCAAATAATGTATATATATATTTTGAACATTTTCAATTTTAACCAAACGAAGTTTGTCAAAATTGCTTTTTCTGAAATATTTCATTTTAAATTTTAAATCAAATTTTAAAGCATTCATTCTAACGACCCTACGAATTTCGTGTCAATTGGTAGGATTGTTAGAATAAATGCTTTAAAATTTACCATCCCTTGAAATTTATATATAACTTAGCTTCTGGTATGCGAGTGTTTTCCCATGGAGAAGTGGGTTCACATACCACAGGTGGAGCAAGGGTTCGCAAGTACAGGATAGATCAATCCAAGGCTGACGTAGGCTTCAAGTAACTGCTCTTATATGATTGATATTTTTTCCAAGTGTTAATGAAGTAAGAGAAAAGCACACCCCACCATTGATACATTAAAAAAAATTCATTAACTCAACACGTGTGGATTATATTGATAATGAAGAGTTCTAGTGAAAGGAGGTAGCATTTTTGCAATATCGGTTTTCTATTGTATTAAAAAAGAATTAAAGTGGACTCACCAAATTTTGTACTTCCCACTATTTCAGTTCCTGTAAAAAAATAATAATGTAAAATTAGTTACGAAATAAAACAAAAAGAACTGCAAACTCTGGGAAAACCCCTCTAATTAAACAGTGATATTTGTGGTAAATCAATGTTCCAATAAGTAAGTGTTTGTGTTTATTGTTGTAAAATAAACAAAAATATATAAAGCATAGATATATGTGCACAAATAGTAGGAAATAAAGTAAAAATACTGCTATTATGGTGTAACTGCAAAGGGTTTAGCTCAATCCAATTTCCGAGAAGATAAAATATGGCGGGCATCAATTTTATCATACTAAAGGTAAGTTTTGCTTTTATACTATTGTATCTCACTTTACTTTATATTTCTGTCTTTTTCTTGTTTTATGACTTGGGCGGCTCCGCCAACACATTATTCTCTCTTTAGGAAAAACCATCCTTTTTCTCTGCATATTTGAAGGGACTCACAATAATAAAGGAAATATGAAGGATAAAAAGGACCCTATACATGAGTACCTTTACTTCATTTATTTCTTAACCACTGGCCTTTCTCACCTTTTTCATCTGGCACATGTCTTTTTCGCCATTATCCTTGAATGCTTGCAGGCATATTTTTCGCTGATTTCTGAGGTAAAAGTGCATTAGAGTCGAGTTTTGACACTGAAGTGTGAAGGTTATATCCGATGGTGCTGAGGAAAGAAAAGTGGAAAAGAAATTAGGAAGTCAAGTGAAGGTGTCGAATATTTGGCAGCGAAATTGACCAGATTCAATTGCACGTAGCTGTTCCTGGTATCCCTACAGAACGGCAGACTGCTCCTTTACTGATACTGCAGGCTGTGGTATCTGAAGTATTTGCCAATGTGGCCCCTCCTCGCTTTGGAACGCTTCAGGTACCGCAGTAAGCGTCCATCGCGCACTAATGGACGTGCGCAATCCTACAGGTTGGTACTGCGGAGTTCCATTCCAGTTTTTCAAAATGCCTCCTTCTTTTATCTTTTTTTGGCGTATTTAAATTGGAAAGTTTTCCGCTGTTACTGGAACTCTCACTTTCCTTTTTACCTTTACTTTGTGTTTTACTTGCTTAAAATTTTCGTGAATATTTTACACTTTGGTACTTTATACTATTGAATTTATTTGTTATCTTTTATGATAAAAGAAAATTTTGTAAAAAGGTATCCAACCCGATCTGGTACTGACTATTTCACTTGGAATACAATGCATGGAAAACACATCCGTTTTTCGTTAACGTATTACCCAGATCCGATCATAACAAATTATGAATACATAAAAAGATACCAAAAAAAAAATGTGAAAAGATACAAACTGATCCAATAAATCATTGACCGATCTCTAACGAGTTTATTGTTAATGATCGGCCATTAAAATCATCAAAATTGAAAGATGACGAGGAAAGCAATGAATACCCTCTAGTGATTATGACCGATCAAGGAAAGCAATGAAAGAAAGTCTTTGAAAAGGGGGAAAAGACGACGAGAAGATTATTGGAGCGATGAAACAGATAGAGAGGGCACAAAACCAACAATGACCCAAAGTAACACTGCAAAAAAAGTAATATTGATACGAAGATAAGATAAAAAAAAGCCCGGGGACTGGAATAGATTTACTTTATGATGGTTTCGTGTTTTTATCGAAGACATTGTCTGGGTTGTATTTTTTGTGTGATAGATGAGAAGGCTTCAGTGGCAATAGTAGTCATGTGGATGAAAAAACGAAAACTGATCTAAGTGATTGGCGGCTCTCTTCCAAGTTATCGTGGTGCTTGCTTAGTTTTGAATAATCTCTGCTTCTTGAGAAATGAGGTTTTCACGTGGACCGACAGAAGAAATAGAATTATTCAATAAGTATGATAGATAGGTTTGTGTTAGGAAGTTTATACCTTTTTAAACGGTTTTTAGAGTAGAGGATTACATGGACCTTTCTTTATAGGAATTTATTAGATTTTTTTAGGCACTGTTCAAGAGCATTAAAAGGTTAGACTGAATTTTCACTGATGGAAAAGGCCCTTTTGCTTTGCGTTACACTGTATCAGCATTAACTGGGTTCTTGTTCATATATACTTCTCTTTAAACTTTTAAAACACTTTCACTAATTTATTATATCCTTTTTCAATAGTTTTTTATATTCAATATCCTGCATGGGTCAAAATTATTGATTGAAAGTAGATCCACTATCCGTTCTGATGATAATACAATACAGTATAACTAATGTCTTTCTAAATCCAATATTACAGGCGCCCTACGGTAGCAACCTCGGGGCACAGGGCATACCCCTTTGCATAAGACCCTTACTCCTCTATCGAATCTCTGCGATGGGGCATAATGTCACTTATCGCGATTCTCTTGGGAGCAAAATATGAAAACGAACAATAAAAAACAAAAAGAAACCGCAGCACAAAAAATCTACGAAAAGCGAGCGAATGAAAGTGAAGAGTCGAAGCGATCGATACTTGATGAACGTAGCGAACGCTTAAATAAAGAAACGCCTGATCAACGTGAAGCGCATTTGCAATCTATGCGTATTATATTTTACAAATAAGAGCTGAGGAAACACCAGGAGCTCGTGATATTCGATTACAACAGGATCGTCAACGTGACCAAACTCTCAATGCTGAAATGGCAACTCTTGAAGAGAGGTTTTCTGCGATCGTACGACAAAATGATGCTATCCAAATCAGATTTACATAGTCCGATTCAATGAATTTGCACAGTCCTATCTACCACCTGAATTGTCATGTAAGGAATCATTGCAATTATGTTTACGCTGCAAGACTCACGTTACCAGTAAAAAACCTTGCAACAAAGAAGCGTTAGCAGAGTTAGAAAGAATGAGAAATTATCAACCAGAGTAAATGAAATGGTGGCCTTTGAATAAAAAGAGGCAGGCGGGAGACTAAAAAGTAAAAAATACATCAATTAAAGAAAATTGTTTAAAAACAATGGTTTAAAATCCGAATTGCGCTAAAAAATAGAAAATAATTTTTTCGGTGATCATCAGAATAATTTTTAACATTTGTAAAAAGAAAACTATTGGGCACTCATAAAATAGTACTGTTGCTATTATGTTATATTTCATCACAATGCTGACTCTTAATAAGTCTAATCATAATATTACTTAAGAAAATAAAGTGTGATTCAATACCTTGTATAAATTTATAATAACTTGACCAGCAATAAAATGGTGAAAGGATAGGTGAAGAATTCTAATAGGCTTCAATTGTGGGCAAAGAAGTGGAAACACTTTCAATGAATGCTTTGGAAAGGTAAAACGTAAATCAAAATGATTAAGCAAAGTGATATATTATGAGTGCCCAATGGTTTTCTTTCGACAAATCTCGGCTTTAATTTGGAGGTTGTGGGCCAAACAGATCTTCCCTCCAGTTGGGGTAGGTCTGTTCTGTGCCTGATTCCAAATAAGTGGGCCAGTAACACCATCAATGTGGGCCACAGAATTGTCTGCAAAGCACACTCGGCTCAATGATTGTTTCGATGATACACCCGGATCAATTCTATTACATTCCGGGCGCAATATTTTCGGCAATATTGCAATAGCTTAACACTTGCCCGTTGTCTCGAATCCATGGCAACGAAGATATTATAGTCTTCTATGCTGTAAATGTGTATGTATCCAGTCACGCAACTGAACTCCCGCGTGAATTATAGTATGCGAAATTAATGGTATAATGAATGAAACAGCAATAAAAACATAGAAAAAGAGTAGGTTACAGAACAGAACCTTGTGGCACCTCAACATGAGTATTGTAAAAATTTTAGGTAACACAATCTAAAATTACATGACTTGAACGATAGTGGTGTATATAAAATGTTTTGACTTTAGTTAAAAATAGCAAAATTTAGTACAACGATTTTAGCCTCATCAAAATTATGGTTGGGATGGCTCTGGATGAAAAAATTGAAGTTGAGTCTTATTGGTCTGTACGTGGGTGTTATACTTCAGGGGATGACGTGTTAACTCACCGTTTATGAGATCCTGGACCCGAATACCATTGCTGACAACAACCAGTAGAAGCCATTGTGCATTAAGGCCATTAAGTGGTTCAGAATCCACAGTAAATTTGTATAGAAACATCTGAGTTCCATACTTACGACTGTGACCCTAGTGTAATTAGAAAAACCTCTATTCCCAAGACAATCTACTTGGTACTTGATAAGTCCGTGTAATAAAAAAATATAAAATTGCGAGCACAACAGACACACTTCAGGACAAAAGCCAGATAAGTGTTAAGTGATCAGGGTCTGTGACGATGGATACAGTGTGGTAAACAAAGTATTTTACGGTATGAATCTTTCAGTGCGACGATATCACTCATTCTATTGTACAAAAACATAATATTTCGCATAAAATATTTGATTAGTACTGCATAATCGAAACCAACAATGAAATCTCGTCGTACTAAATTTAATCTTCCAATCAGCAAACCAAATTATTCAGAAATTTACTTTTCGACAGCACCTTAATATATCTTTACACCTACGAACCGGCGAGACCTATCCTACCTTCCGGAAATTATTGAATTTTAACTGACGTTGGGTCGCACCTAGAATCTCCATTACTTTGCCAGTACCTCATTCTCCGATTTCATTGTGCAATTACCTGAGTTTGTATGCTAATGCAATGGTTTTATTTATGTAAAAGTAAAGGAAGAAAACAATCTTTAGATACAGCGATGGCGTGCAAAAACCTACAGAGAGAAGAGCAAAGGACATATGTGCCCCACTCATGCTAAACCTAAACTCTTTTAAGGTATCATTATCTTTGATGAATTGCCTGAAATTCCAAGAAAACTGGAAGAATAAACCTTATCGGGAAAGGTGTAAACAATTTCATAACTGGTGTCGGGTGTCGTGTAAAGTGTTGCTTTGTTTGGAGGAAATTCAAGTAGATTTCATGTTATTGTTTGGTATCTTTTTCTAGTCGTTTTTGGACAAAAGAGTAGACCGAATGACCTGATTAAGTTTTCGTTGCGGAAATTCATTTTTGATTGTTGTGTTTTTCTTTTGTAGAATTAAATGTAGGAACAGTAATAGCTTTTTAGGTACCTTTTGAAAGATATTATAAAATGACAGCAGCGATGTAACTGTTGGAATCCATAACTGCAGCACTTGGTCCAATTTACGTCATTGACAGATTTAAAGCTCTTTCCCCAGTTATCCTGAAAGCCATTTACAAGCTGTAGCATCTCATGAAAATTCCGCACAGCTTTGTTATCTTAACCTCAGACCAGAATTGGTAGTGAACAAAATCCTATTATGACTTAAATCATATCGTTCTTATGATCAAGCAATTTTTCAATGGAGATATCACCGCACAGGACCAACCATATTCAGTAGGAGCAGCAGTCAGCATACAAGTGCCTGGGTATTGAAAACATACTTCAGAAACTATCCGAAAGGTAGCAGACGAAAAAAACAGAACGTCCAGGACCATGATATCATATAATAAAAATCCTATAAAGCTACTTAGAATGGACAACCAGCTCCAGAAAATGATGAATACAGTCGGGTGCATCTCATGAATCCAGCAGACAAGCTAGCATCTAGGCAAAGACACCAATTTCGATTTATGTTTGTTGTCAAGCGGTTACACTGACTAGGACATACAATCCTCGCATATCGTCTGAAGTGCATTTATTTTTCCACGAAAAGGATAATGTCTATACTGGATGGCTGTCAGTCGAACAAATATTGGGATATAGATGCACGTCAAAGACCCCATCACATAAAAAAAAAAAAACAAAAAAAGAATAAATAAAGACGAGAAGGAGGAATACTTCAGGAGGATCAAAGACAGACGACGGACGTTTCACTTTCCATCTCTTGTATCGACGTGGAGGATTGCAATGATGGTGATTATCATAAATGATAGGTACTTCTCTTGTATTCGGTACTCGATTGATGTAGTTAACAAAGTAAACATGCCCAAGACAAGTGCCCTGGTTGTAAATTGATTTCAATTGGAGAGGATAGGTTGAATCCCAATAAAATACACCTGGGACGATTGAAGTTTTGGGTTTCATATGGCTTCTAGTGGCCGGGAGTGCTTTTTCATCCATCATAAAATCCTCCTTTTGCCGAAGGGAAGTGAATTTTTCTGTCATTTTTTTTTTTGCCATCTGCCTGAATCCCTTTAATATTACCCTCGAAGCAAACATAAATTCATATCCATTTCTATTCGTCTTAATTCTCTATCAGTTACATGTATGATATGAATTGCTACCAGCAGTATAGAACCCTTCAATCTATTTTCTTCCCTAAATAGTGTTATGAGGAAGAAATTGAATCCTGAAAATCCTTCCATTCACGAAAAGAAAATCCTCCCAAGACTTTCTTTTCCCGTTTGCCATTGGACAATTTTCTTTCCACTTTGAAACTTTTTGATGGTGCAGGAAGCCTTCTTTGATTGATTGTAGGCTTGCTCATCTTGCAGGGATCCTGAAAGGCAGAGGTGAGCTATTAAAAATTTTTGCTTTTTTGCTAGGATAAAGAGATACTGTCACAATTGATATAGTTAATCCTCTTTTGTAGTCCATACACATTTGAGATTTGACCCATAGAACTTTTTGAACTCCCATGGATTTTTTTAGGGTCTACGCAGTCTATCGATTAGCAGTGCCTAATGCCATCTAAACCAGGCGAATTTCAAAGCAGTTTTCAAAAGTTTTTCGGTTGACTGACGTTTGAGCTTATGTCAACAACTTTCACAAAATTTCGGAGGTCGTTAATCAGTCCAACTTTTACTGGCATCAACACTGGAGATTGGAAAATGCTGAATTTCTTTGAAAGGCGAAGGTAAAAGGAGGCAAGCAAACATCAGAAGTTTTCCTTTCGAGGGTGGTGTTATTACATAATGTTAAAAAATTCATAAAATTCGATTCACTCAGTTAGAACGGATATTGTGAGGGTGGGACACGGGTATGCATGACTTTTTGAATGTTGACTATAAGTTCAAGGTGTTCAAGAAGAAGCAGAACTTCCAAGAAAACAGACAAAATAGAGTGGTGAAAATCTGTCGATATCTTGTGAGTACTCTACCTACCCCGGACTCCAAACGCAATGAAGAAGAAAATTATTCCACTTCTATCTTAAGAACACCGAAAAGATAAGAGCAAGGCGATAAAGGTTTATGGTACTCAGTCACGAGCGCTTTTCATCGGAAAACTCAAAAAGATAGTGAAACATTCCGAAGCAAAAAATCACATCAAAGATTCCTTCCGCTTTCGTATCTAGTTTTTGTTAGTATTTTTATTTTAGAACAATGCTGTGCACTCCCGTAGGATTATAAGACTTTGAAACCCACCAAACACTACCAGCCTCCCCCTCTCCCATAAAAAAATCACCTGGAATTGATGAGGGAAAAAAAGAAACTCAGCTGTGTACGGTATACACTGAAACAACCCAACAGGATTGATGACAGTTTTCGAGTTCTGACAGTAAAATTTGCCAGCCCACGTGTGAGTGGTGATTACTTTGACATTCAGATAAAAATGAAAATCTTTTTACATCTGTCACTGAAATTGCTTCTAACGCGGTAAAATTTATCATTTTAACTTTTGAAATGGTGATAAGAAGTTGAGGTAAATATTGGCGGTATTTTGGGGAGGAGGGGAAAAAGGAGAAATGATTTCTTAGAAGATTTAGAAAGCCCTTCAAATTTCCCAGTAAAACTGAAACTGTCTCAACTTAAAAGATGATACCAGGAGTTAGATTTAAGTGTTTGAGTAATCGAGTAGTCGAGTAATCAAATACTACGTGCAAAGTATTCGAATATTTGTGTGGTGTCATGTACAAATTATTGTGTATCATTTTTGAGGATCATATTTCGAACAAGTTTAAGAATGTGGCGGTATTTCTACTGGGTTCCTCGTTGATCCCAAAAAATAACAAACAAAACCCAGCAAATTTATTGAGGAAAGGGCGACTTCCTTTTCCCCTAAATTTTGTGGTTTCACAACTCACCTTCCCAAAATCAGTTAACAATAGACCCTACTCCCACGCCTGGCCTATTTGTGACCGATGCTTTTCCTCCAAAACTGGTTTGGGCATGTACTCTGCGCAGCAAATACCCTAGCAGATTACGCGGGTTGCGTCGGTGGATGCGTGTCAAGGCACGTTGGAATCAAGAAGGAACATTTTTAACGGCGAGAAAGGAGACGAAATTAACCGCTCGTGACAACCCTTATTTTATGAACCAAAAACTGGCGAAAATCTTTCTCAATCTTGAGTCCATCAAGAAAGCACGTCAGAAGCCAGGAATTCGGTAGTTGTTCAGCACTTCAGGCTTCTATTCTCCGTTTCTCTTCATCATTTTTTAATTCCTGCAGTGACGATCTGCAAATACTATCTTTGGTGGATCCCCCTATGCAAAACCCCGATCACCACTTTCTGGATTTCCATTTCGCCCGACCACCTAGGGTGGTTGCGTACAGCGCTGACGTCGTCTTGGATGCAATATCCAATATGAACGTACGGGAATCCGGGAAAACATTACCCTCACTCTCATCCGTTTTTCCTTGTACTTGCTCGATATTTAGCCTGACGACAGTTCGGTCTTCCCCTCAACCCCCTTAACCTTTTCTGTGGTGTGGCAAGATCCCGCAACACACTGGGCAGACTAGGATGGTTTTTATCCCTAAGAAGAACCGGTCTACTGAATGAGGAGACTTTCGGCCTATAACGATCTCTTCAGTGATTACCAGGTTTCTCCATGGTATTTTGGAAAGACGGCTTAAGATCAAGCTAGATCTTGATCCTCGGCAAAGGGCATCTGACGATAACTCAAATGTGCTTTGGTATAAACGTACTTTAATGTATTATGGGCGAATTTGAGGAAATACTTTGAAGTTGCGGCGTATTGTAATAGGCGAGTTGTTAGGAAAAATGAGTTGAAAAAAACAATGGAATCCGCGACTTTCGATACGGCTTTTAGTTTTGATATTGCCGGGTATAGTTATTAAATCAAGTGTAAAACTTTTTCTGCAGTACAAAGCTTTCTCTTTCTCTGCCCTACAAAGATAACATTGCTATAGGCATTTTAGCCAAAGGAGGGTTGCGCTGGCAATACGGCCCTTGTTGATCATCATCAAATTGCCACACTTGGTGTTAGTAAAGCATTAGATCCAATGTCCACTAGTTCCTAAATTTTTTCGTGAAGGTCAGGATACGCCAAGACTTTATGGTCATTTTGTTTCCTGCAGATTTATATCAGCATGGACCACCTTTATCGATATTGATCTTCAGAGGGTCTAAGACCTGCTCACACATCCATCGTTGGTCTTCTAAGGCTGCAAGTAGTTAATGGAGACAGTAGTGATCGGTTGGAGTACCTTCCAAATTGGTAACCTCTCTCAACAGTGGTATCAACAACGGTAACGACCGCAGTGACTAAAATGGCAGCAATGCCAATAACATTAAATAGTAGAAGATTTTCTAGGCTGGAACCAGTTCTTGGTTTGGCGGTTTGCCATTTAAAGGACCTCATTCGTGAAAAAGGAGTGCAAATGCGAGCGAAAGAATGTGAACAAAATTATCCGTAAAGAAAACACTTGCAGACTCTGCCACCAAGCAGAGTTTACAAGACCAAATCTCCTGCGATAGCAAAGCAACTACAGGACCTGATGAATTATCATTTCTTTTGACTGACGACCTAAATTCTGAAAATTCCAAGGATCCTTCAAACATTTTCAAGATTCCAAATTTAATCCTCCATAAAACTAATTTTTCCCTTCTGAAAGCTAGTAAAATACTGGTTACGAGTCCCTTTTCAAACTTTCCTTTGAATTATTATTTTTTCTTCCATTCGATGAAAACCCTAAAGCTGGAAAGTTATTCCGTACTGCAATCTCCATGTACATCAACATCAAGTAAAATAGACGTTGAAAGGGAATTGCTTTTGCAGGAGTAATAACCTATCTTTTTATTCACGTTCGTTTCAGGGTTACCTTTAAAAATCTTCTGCCGCTGAGTGATTTACTCAACATTCAACCAATATCAAGCTTTAAGATAATTTTCACATTTTCTAAAATATCCCTAGAACCTCTGCTATTCCACTCCAGCCCTAATACCTATCCATAAAAATGAATACTATGTTAGTAGTTTGAATACTATTATACACCCCTTTGAGAAGCTGTTCAAGAGGGAACTAACGCAAAGGCGCCACTTAAAAATGAATTACTCTGGTTCCAAAGACCCTCTTAAGATTTCGTGCAACTGCATAAAATGAGATAAGATTTTATGCAATGGGATGATGGATGGAGGAGGTCTTATGTGCCTTTACAAGGTGTAAGTAGTCTACTTATCATATTCAGAGGTTTCTCTTTACAACGCCTAAATGGAGGGTGTTATAAGCACACAAATTACTTGTGAACTATTGAAAAGAGAAAATTGCACAATTGTGGATTCTTTTGCTTGTATCTTTTCGATTAAATCAGTTTCTAGTTGAACGGATCTGGGAGTGTTAAGAGGTTCACACAATTTCCAGTATGAAACCCTTTCTTGTTAGCAATAATAAAAAAGGAGGATGGTGCCCGCCCTTCTGTGCTATTTAATCTAGTTCCCAGGGCCTGTGATCAGCCAACTAAGCCTATACTTAGGGTCCGTGAATCCGTTCCGTACCGAGTTTGGCGAACAAAAATATGAAATGGAGTTTCCTCATCTCCTGGAAATATTCGGCCGGTCAGAACCTCATCTTATCTGATTCTACATATACAGGGTTACTGGTTATATGTCACGATCCTGTTAAGGGGTTGTAGGAGAGGTCATTAGCTATTAAATGACCCCTAAGTAGAACAGGTAAAACTCGTTATCGAGATTTTTTTATTCGTTATTTTTTTGAAAAAGCAAGAATAGGCAGCGTTAAAAATTAATGAAAAAAAACAAATGCTTGTAATGAAATTTTTGTAAAAAAAGAAAATCTTCCAACATTTTTAAATGAGGCCTCCGAATCTCTACAAGTTTTAAATTATGACGATTTTTCCTTGTTCGTAATTGGTTAACTTTGTTCAGAAGTTTTTCTACTGGTCTGGGAGAGCACAGGTCAATGACCTGATAGGCGCGAACACAAACAAGAGTTATACTCTGTCTTTTATGGAACCTATCCAGTGCATTGGTGTACTCCCAGGTTAGCTATGAACACTAACGACAGTTGTTTCATACAGTTTCTTAACTTGCTCGATATTGCAAAATTCAGGGGGTTTGCTGGCCAATTGTATTGACTGGAGCTCAGACCGATAAACGTTTTTAATAGATCTGAGGGCATCGAATCCTATCTGCTTAGCTTCAAAACACCAGCTAGAGTCCCTCGAAAACCAATTTGCACCCTCGTTTTAAAAGTTGTCCTTCCATTAGTGTAGCGAACAAGCGGTACTGTCAATATTCCAATTATTTCCCCTCCGATTTACCCCACAAATTACACAAGTCATGGGCAATCTCAAGGAGGCATTATATTACTGGCAAAAGAACGATAATAGCCACGTCCCCGCAATAACAATATCCAAAACGGCTCAATAAATTCCCGTAGCTAAACGGCTTGAGTGTATCCATTTCGTTTAGAAGAAATCTCAATTTCCGTTGTCATAGTCGTTTTCTCTGTCCGCTGTCGTCCACTATCGCGTCAGCATGGAGTCAACTACGGCGCGCAAACGAATATCATTGCACTTGAGGTCAAGCGTCTGAACGGCGCGCAATCGTAAAACTGCCAACTCATAAAAATCCAATTTCCGTCATACCGCATGGAGCCAAGTCCACAGTTCAGGCTAGTTAGCCCAGTAGAGTAGCCATACCTAAATGTGGAAGAAGACTTGGAGAAGCCGAAGTCGGGTAGGCAGCCAGGCAGGCGACTAAACCAGAGGAGGGAAGATATTCAAGTGAGCACAGCGCAGATAATCTTTCTGGTCAATATCTATCCGCCAGGTAGGTAATGCTGGGAGGTGACCGTGACATATGAGCTTGGTGGAAAGCTGTTAAAATCGAAATATCCTTAAGCACCTTCCGGTCGCAGCACTAGTCTGTCTGTTCTGGTAGTGCGGAGTCTATACACCACCACGTTGGGAGTAGGTAGCAGTAGTGGCGTGGCGCGGCCTTATGGAAATGAGGTGATAAAATGAATGCAAACATTGCAGTGAGCTGGTAATTTAGGCCAGGACGATGAACGGGTGCTAAAAATACGTGCCAGACTACATTGTGGCGACCGGGCAGCATAGCCTATACATTAGTGGCTGCATAATGTGTACTTTATGCTCATGAATTGTGGACTGCAGCGACGGGAATGAAATTAAATTTGAACGGGGAGAGGGTGCAAGTGCTTGTTGGGCCAGGGAAGAAGAAATGTGGACATTTTCAATTTCCATAATTGTGCGACTTTTGGTCGTAACTTTTGTCTAAGCCGATAAAAACTCTGATGTGGAAGGTTGGCGTTTGCATGGTTATAGTTTGTTAAAAGGTGTTCTGGTGGAAAAATCTGAGGTACAGAGAAGTTTAAGATGTCAATAACTTAGCACCATAAAAACCTTTGTAAAGAATCTGATTCGCTTCGATATTTTCGCCGAAGTAGCCTGATAAAAACCTTCAGCGTCATATTCCAACCCTTGGTTGACTTTACAATGTCATATCTGTTAGCCCGTCTTACTATTATACCTTCCTACCTGTTGAATTTTAAATTTTAGAGATGTTACGCGGGCTTCTGAATGTTGAGTGAGTCAGTATCCTCTGCTTGAGTTACTATACGTACTTGGACCTACCGCCTAGACGAGGGAGAATTCAGCTTGACCGAATCAGCTTCATAACCACTGGGTTCAGGCCTTACCACGGACACCAGGTGTGGCTGTTCATAGTGGGTAAGCTTGCAGTTCTGTGATCAGCTGAGAAGTCTTGATACAAGAGGGGCATCTTGTTTCA
>QYTT01087282.1:0-19890 GCA_006980735.1 Dasypogon diadema | reverse complement strand
GTTTGTCTATCCTATCTGGTATATATTTTATATGACAAAAGTATATTTACGTTTTATGCAAAAACAATATAAAACCTATACCCTGTACATATAAATATGTTTAATAAACCTCTCGTATCCAAAACATCATGAAGTGATATAAATCCCTACATACCGTTTCGATATAGCTCTTATACTATTTGTGGAATAAAGTTTTATAAGATTGAAATGTATATAAGCAATAAGAATTTTTGAATGGACCTAGGTATACCGTATACCTATAGATATGAAAATTTATAAAATTTACACCAAGATTTCTAACCGTGTACCAATGGCATTGAACTACAGACAGAGTAGGTAGTTAAGATGTTTGATGTTCAACATCCCGATGCCATGCATGGATAAGGGAAATTCTGCATGACTGCAAGGAATTGTAATTCATACAGCAAATTCCAGAAATTCGTATTAATAGTGTTCGTGCTAGTAATTCTAGTAAATCCTTTAGGGTTAGTCAATTCAGAAATTATTGGGCAAAATCCCTTCTTAAGGTATGGTTCATTTCTGTAGTTCAAGCCACGATATTTGAAAAAGTACGCCATTTAGTGATATAAAATTTGCAGTGATTTATTAATTGAATCAACAAAATAAGAAAGTTCTGATATATCCTCCTTGGGATGTATCCTCTAGCTCAGTAGACGGGGTAGTTCAACTGCTAGAAAGGAATGAGGAAAAATCGGCGCAACGTGGTTTTTTGCAATGTAAAGGATAGACCACGAAATATATTCAAACTAAAAACAGAAACTTAAAAGAACCAAAATTTGTATTTACTAAATTTATATAAAATGATGCTGCAATTTTCTCATTTGACAAAAAAATAGGGCGATTTCTAAAGATGAAAAAGAAAAAGCTAAGGAGATCACCCAGTCGCCAAGCTACGCAAAATATATGAATCTATATTCCTTTTTTTTTATTTAAATAGCCATGCATATGTTCAACAAGAACAATTAACGCCAGGTCCTCTTGTTCGGTCCTTTCAAGGACAACCACTGTTAAACTCCCGCGCGTGTGCGGTCCGAAACCCTCGCCTTCTTCTCCTTTTCTTCTTTTGATTTTTTTTGGTTTTTAGGCTCGCTCCTTTTCACAATAACATTTTACTTGCTTTTGTTTTTTTGCTTTTTTTCTTTAACTAAAATTCACTGACGGTTCTTATTTTACACCTTTTCCACAGAAGTAACTTTATGTTACTGTCTTTGCACTCTTCGTCACAATCGTCGCTACCGGGAGTCCAGAATAAAAAAGACCGAAGCTATCCGTCCGGCGTATAACCAAGCCATCTATCCTCTCCAATTTGACTCCTCCAGAACTTCTTCCGGTAGCATTGGGCGCGTTCAGTGATAGTGTTCTTTCTCTCTCCACCTCACAAATGTTTTTCTGTGTTCAACATATTTAAAAGTTTCATGTATATATGTTTCATATATATATATATATACAAAATTGTAAGATTCACTTCCTTTTGGTGATTTCACACTCTACTTTAACACTTAAAGCACTTTCAATAAATTCATATTTTATGGCATCGTAAATATCGTTCTTTTATGTACTTAATGTTATAGTTACCTTGCATTTGAATAGTTATGTAGTTCATATTAATTTTTGAACACGGTATACCTTTAATTGTCTATTACTTGAGTTTGTAGTAATGTTTCCGTGTTCGGTTCGGGGAGGAACCTTGCACGCTTTAAAATTTCAGTACTTTATTCTTCGAGATCAAACTTTGACACGGGGAATTCATGTATGTAACTTCGAATCGAATGGATTCAATTAATTTCAATTAAAATATATAAATAATAAGATTTTTCCGAAAAATTGCAATATTTCCTGTTTTCCACTATTTTTTAACATATTTGTTTTTTTTTCCTTGTTTTTATCTTAGGTTCAATCTAAAATCGAACTTACATCCAAGAGGAAATGCCTGAACTTCAAAATATAAATCTTGGAAGCTGCGGAATCGTGACAAAACTATACAGGCACGCAATCTTTTCTTGTACATAACCATTATTACATAACGTGGTTTTTTTAATCGTGGCAATAACAAAAACACTGCTTTTATACTCTAAGCGGTAGTAAGAAATTGTACCTACAACATCAAATTTGTGTGCTTATTATTTTTTTTATTAATTTCTTCATGCTGGTGAATTTTACCTTAAATTTGATACGTGAAACCTGCTAGGTTGCCTTAACGGAACGTAGCCAACATGTTAGGATTAATAACGTAATTTCGAATATACCAACGTTTACTGCTCGGCGAACCTCAAGGGTTCATCATTGGTCCTTTGCTCTTCAACCTGTATTTTAATAACTTACCAATTGTGATGAAACATGTTGGCATCCACATGTATGCCGATAATGTGCCATTGTACTTAAGCTTGATGAGGCGTTTCGTGATTTAGTATGCTTCATCTACAACCTAAGAAGATATGACTATGTTCCACATTATTGAAACCAATTGATAGCCTGTTCAATTTCTTTTATGTGAAAGAAAAGCCTTTATTGTCTGTCTGTAAGCTATGAATTCAAGCAAGCCGCAATATTTCAAGGAATTCTTCAGATTACAATATTTCAACGCAATTGGAATTTAATTGCCCAGCTGTTGTCAATCATAGAGTGATCTTACCTTGATAAAGCAACTTAATGGTGGAATAGACATCCCTTTAATATTCAAGCAGCACTTACCATATTTAAAAGGCTCTTACGAGCTCATTTCAATCCATTATTCTTATTCTATCGGGCTATTTATTTATTAGGCAAGTTATTTTTACCTCCTGTGATGACTTTTAACTAGCATTGTTATAACTTGGTGTATTTTTATTTTCGTAGTTTATTATGCTTGTAGATAAAATTTACATTACACAATAATCTAGGACTGTTTATTTCCTAAAATACTTATAAAAGATTGCACACCTTCTGTACTATAACCATCAGATTTAATAAATTGCAATCAATTTTGTCCGAATAAATTTTCCCAAAAATATTTTTATGCAAATTTCTCTGTAATTGTTGTTAGTTGTATCTGTTAAATAAAAATCAGAAGTTCGGAAGCATCTGAAAAATCTCAATATATCGATGCATGAAGAAATTTCCGACTTTCCAGTCTATATTTTGTTTCAAATTTAATTAAGAAAATTCAAACTTGACGATAACTTGCAATCCAACACGAAGTTTGGCCAGGAAGCCAGGAAGCCAGGCAAACTTTTAACAAATGGATATTATCTTGTTTGCCGTCTGTTGAAAAAGTCAAAGTTTACACAATAGCAGTTGAAAATTTACCCTGTTACTATTGAAATTAGGTAAAAGTTCAAAACTGAATACTTCTAAAATGCATTTCAAGAGAAAATACGCCTGAAGACGGACAAAATTAAATAGTTTATAGTTGGGCAACTCTTATGAACATTCTTCCTTGTAATGGTATTCAGCAAACTTCTTAATGGAATTGTAAGGCTATAGATTTCGCCTGATACTCTCCCAAACTGCTTTAAACGAACAAGAGTTCGTTCATTCAAATTTAGTGTACTTCCTTCCATCAGCTCTTTCAAATTTCAGAAAATTTCCCATGAGAAATATCCTTTTTTAAATTCTAAAGCGATAAATTGTTTGTTAGAAATTCTTTGCGAGACGTGCGAACTGAAAATTCTCTGATGGAATTTCACATTCGGATACGTGAAAGTAGTCAAAATTATACAAAGGTTTGATAAAAAAAGGCAACAAACATGTTTATGACATGTAGGGAAACCCGAAAGTCAGTTGGATGTCTTCATATATTATGTATCCGGGAAAGCCCTATTTAATGTTCAAATGTGTGTACACATGTATTTCTTAAAGAAGGTCAAAATGAATTTAATATACGGAAATTTTAAATTAAATCGATTTGCGAAACAACAAATAAACAGTAAACTAATAAAAGGATACTTCATAGAGGGTGCCAAATGACCCTTCGAATTATAGATGTTCCCAAAGTATTGTACGCTTTTTAGAAAAGATAACTGAAAGGATTCCTCTTCTGGGTACGTCAGGCAAGAAAATTATTGACGACTCCTTCCTCTTTGTAATTCGCTACTCTTCATTAAACTTTTACAAGCAGCTACCGTCATAGAATTTTTGATATCATTACCAACGAACATAAATTTATATATTATAATAAGGAACCCAACTTCAAGCATTCTAATTAAAACTCTTCGTTGACCTTGAAGATTTGTATTTGTGTTTGCTAAATTCTCTACATAAAAAGGAAAATATAGCAAGGAAATATATTTATCTCTCCATTAAGAAACGTAACGATGGGAGTTCTACCTACATATTCTATGAGCGATGAAAAGAGATGAAACACACCAGCTAAGAGTTTTATAGAAATTCTTTCTACCTGTTTTATTCCTGTGCAGCATAAATAATTAAATTGAAATTTGAAAGAGATAATATAAGTAGAAAACAAATCGCAATTCAACCTCCAGAAGCGAGGGGGAAATGTTATCATAGCTACACTCAACAATTTATTCATAATTTGTTGGGATTTTAGCAAAAATTCCAGACAATTTCTTAAAATTTCCATAGAAATAACTTGGCCTAGCAAGACAAAATTGAGTTCAACTAGCTGGTTAATAACTTTCTCAGAATATCTCCAAATTTTATCCAACGAAAATAGCAATTCCGAGAAAACTATAAAATCCTTTAATTTGACGGGTCGCCTTTTTCGAAGAAAACAAATCTAGCCGCTTTCTGCATTGAGAGGATCAAAACAAAATCATATGATTAATAACACTAGAAAATGTTCCAGCTGCAAGTAATTTGAAGGGATTCAATGGCATTGTTTTTATCCCAGTAGGACCGGTAAGCTTACATAAGTGCTTAAAAAACTACTTCCTAGTAAGGGGAAGTACTTACCAAGTACCTTATATAAGTGCTTATTTTTACACACGATGTCATAAGCGGTAAGGTCTTACTTTTTGCCAAAATGTAAGTACTTATATAAGGAAATGAGGTAATGACAGATGAAAGTACTTACAAGTGATTCCTACAAAAATTACTGGTAATAAATGCATTATATAAAAAATTGAGGTGAGCCCATCAACGTGACAAGGGGAAGCATTATAGATACGTACAACTAAATTTTAAATATGGGAAAATATCATACGGAAATATGACATGTTTGTAAAATTTAATCAACCCTTACTCACCCTACAACTGATTCGTTTTATATATTTGGAAATGCAATAATTTTAAAGAGTTATAAACAATTAACACTTTTATTTATAAGATGACTTTTGTACTTGCCTTGTTATCATATGTCACGCCGTGTTCATTAGCACTATTATTACACTATTTACGAATTTTGCTACTTGAAAATTTCACGCATTATTCACCAATGCCACAAAAAACTGAACGAATTTCACGCGCAATAGCCCACCATGATCGCGTTCTCTGACTTGCTTTAATTTGTTACGATTATGGGAGATATTTTTCACTCAAGCCCAGTGATTTCTGAATGATACCTTACCGCCAGCCTTCTAGGGAATGCATTCTGTAAGCATTTCTCCAATATCAAACTTATAAGTAGTACGACTTACGTGGTAAGTAGTTATATAAGTACATTGTTGGTAAGTGGTTCCAAGTTTTCCTGCTGGGATATATTACTACACTCATGTGACACTACACATCTGTATAATCCAGCCGCAGCTAATGGGACATCAATCAAAACAAAACACATATCTCCCACCGACAAAAAACTTTTAAGAGAAGCAAATATGTTTTTCTCTTTCTATTGTTCGCATTATTTAGGATAACTTCATTCGTTTCTACTCATGCGGAAGTTTTCGTTCTTATTTTTATGATTTCAGGATATAGTTGGTGACTTTATGGGATATTCCAAAACCTCGGCGATACTCTTACAAGCCGTGAACCAGAGAAAATAACGCATACAACTACTAGGAGGTGTAGGCCCTAAATTCAGATCAAATTGCATTGATTCTTACGGGAGAATAGAAATTTTTTTAGTTGAAACTGGCGTAACTCCGCAACTATCCTTCCTACTTAAAAATAGTATTCTAGGAATTTTAAGTTTAATATATCTACTTTCTATTGATGTAAAAATAATTATGGCATATAAGTCATTATTATATACATTTTCGCATTTGAACTAAACTCTAACAATTTTTCTTGTAATTGCACTCACAACAGACCGTGAGCTCGGACTCGCTTTCTGCTGGCTGCCGCTGGTATATAAGCGAAAAGTGGTTAGAGTTTCGTTTGGAGTGAAAATTTTATGTAATTTTGTTCGGCAATGCATATTAAATTTGATATCATCAGAAAGGCAAAGAACCGGGCTTTAATTGTTTAGAAGATAATTTTACCGTAGAATAGTTTAGGCACCATCAGGTGATGAACAAAAAGTTTTATCGTGTGGTCCATAAGAATCAATGTAATTTCAGTGAATTCGTGGGACTATACTTTCCCATAGAGAATTTCCGCTTCACGGCTTGTTAAGTATATATCCCGGGGGTTTTGATCAACTTCTTTTAATATTTAAATAAAAATCTTACAAAATAAATTAGCTCGCTTCTTTATTTTATTTCTCAGGAAAATAACAATTAAACGAATTGATATATTATTGTTAGGTAAGTATAAAATTTTCTATTTCAGATATGATCAGGTGAAGAGAAATTGAAATAAACCTAAAATTTGCCACATGTGTCTGTCACAATCTCATCAGGATGTTTAAAATCGATTGTAAAATTTCATACACACAAGACTAAAATGAAGAAAATTTGAATTTTTTTTATTTAAATAATTATTTGATATAATGTCAATTTTTTGTACGCGGTATTTTTTACTAGATTTACTGGCCTTTATGCATTTTTTTACGCGATTTCTTGCTTTTACGCGGTACGGATCCTCTGCGTAAAAAGATCCAGGTATATCAGTATTTATTGCTGCAGTATTAATGGCGCAGTACTATCAATACTGCTACTAATACTGCGGAAATATCAATACTGATACTGTTTTTGGCACTGAAGTACAAAAGAATTAAGTACTTTACAGGTCTGATATGGAAACCTTTACCCGAACGCAAAAGTTGTAGTTTTTTGCACAGGTAGATTCGACACCTTTCGTAGAGAATTCTATGTAGATGAGTGAGTTTGCGTTGGGCCAGATATGTCCCGATAGGCACACCCAACAGTGACAATACATACTGAGGTATATGAGCGCCGCGAGAGAGTTTATAAATATAATGTATAACGTTATTAAACGCAACATTTATCTTCCTCTTACACTGAATATCAACCTTACCGGAGATAGTACTGTCGAAGGTGAAAAATGGCATAATTAAGGTTTTCGCCAAATTCGTGCTGGGGTTCAAAGAACTGCAATCCAAATTAATCTAAAGCTGTCGTAGAGTACCGTATATTTTTTCAATAGTATTAGAAACGCGATTGCTACAATTGAATTTGGTGTTAAAGTAAATTCTTAAGTTCTTAACATAATCAACTATGGAAGAGCGGAGTTATTCATTTAAGGTTAACTCATTTAATAAAGACCATTCATAAATGCTTTGAAGATCATTATTAATGTGACATAAACAATCTTCAACCTTCATCTTTAATCTGGATATTATCCCCGTCAGATTGATGGAAGCATTTATTACATCTGGCAAGTCGTTTATTATATAAGTTAAAAAGCAAAGGACCAACGGTTGATCCTAGTGGAACACCCGGACAAAGATGCTACGTCTCAAAAAAAGCGTTACCAACTTTGATCATCTGGCAACGATCCGTCAAAAAATTATATATATATATATACATATGTTTAACTTGAGGTAAATCAGCTGATATTTTTGGACTCCTGATTTCGCAGGTATGTATATTTGCTGTTGTCAGTTTTAGTTAGTCTCGAAGATTGATTGTCGATTGTGTAGTCAACTTTTTGGGTATAAATCACAAAATTTCATAGGAATGCATCTTTCACGAAAATTTTGAATAATTCCTTATGTGCGAAGGTCATACAAAATTGAATTTCATAAATAAACAAGAACGATTATATTTTTCTCTAATACGAAACACGAGAGAAATAAATAGTACGTTTTATATGCAATAATCTAAATCAGAAATATTTTGTGAAAAAAGTATTCTATTCAAAATCTAGGAAGATACTTAACACGAATTTCTCTCTATTCAAGTCATTTTTTATATCTACATTACCTGCATAAACAAGCAAACATTTAATACCAAAGCTCAGCATTGATGGAAAGTTTACAGGTGCAGAAAGTACCTCCTTTTACTTCAGAGAAGGGAAATATTTAATTCCAAAGAAAATTTTTATTGTTCTGGGAATTTTCACACTGAAAGCCATTATTGCATAATAACTGCACCAAAAACTCTTTGTGAAAACAGCGATTCCGTGAGTTTTGCGCTCATTTAACATGATAATTAAAAGAGTACTCCGCAGTTGTTCTTTTCGGAAAACAAAAGCAAATAGTTCTAAAGCAGTCACCTTTATCCTAGAATAACATAGGAACCATTGTTCTGACAGATAATTGGATGTTTGTGGTTACTTTTCCGGTTTCTTTAAGGACTTTTGCTTGATGAATCTTTACTTCAGACCTCTACAATAATAACAAGGGAAAACCAGGAGTAATTAGTGTTTTTGATGCAGAAATTTAACTTGTACAGTTTACTTTTCGTAGAATAAACGGATTATTTTGAGAAGCATTGTAAATAGCAATTACCTATTTATTTAAACTTCAGCATTTTATTTCATGTTTTTTTCAATGTACTTTTCATACTAATTCTGTCTTTTTATTTTTATTTGCTCCATTCACCAAAATAAATAATCTTCATCTCAAAAGTGACACAAATTTTATCTTTGCCTTATGCATTCTCATACCATTGTGGGAACATATGTAGCGCTACATTTTGAATTTGAATTCTGTTTCTCTGTTTACAATACGCGTCGTCCAAGTCATGTCGTTTGATTTTGTCCATTGTTGTAGCAAAGTTTAGTTACATCGCTTCGACCACTACGGAATTGCCGATTGTCCAATTTATATTAACCTCAACTACGTTACGTATCGGCGATAAATGGTCACCCCCAGAGTCCATGGGGGCGACTTCCACATAGTGCGAATTTCTCCTGGGGTACATCTATCCTTTGTTCGTTGTTACTTTTCTGTATCTATCTTGGTATGGCCTTTTAGCGATAGCCTGTTCGCTATGGGGCACGCCCCTGTTACCTCTGTTACTGACTCCTACTTCCGACACAACTTACCGAATCACTAAGCTACAAAAGCTACGCACCACGACAAGATGTAATACGTCGGTCAAGCTTGCTCGATGTAGTGGGCGATGTTTTCACAGGCAGCTACGTATGTAAAATATTTTTTTGCGCCTTTTTTTAAGATTTTACCATCGACGTAGCAATAACAGAAAGACTAGCCAACTCCTAAGGCAGATCGTGAACACTTTTTCTCTATTTTTGGCCTAGAGATGTCTCGCCTGAGAGCTGTAGACTGTGAAGACTTTATTGCTTGCAGTACAGAGTGAGGAAGACGGACGCCGTCAGGCGCGGCATCGATGGGCAAAATTTCGTGGAAAAGTGTTCATTGTGTGCTTCAGGAGCTTAATAGGCTTTCTGTTATTACTTAGTCGATGATATTACTTCAGCTGATGGCACAATCCTATGATGCACACAGCACACGTTAGGTGCGGTAAAATTTTGGAGAAGAGGAAATTGTTATTTTTAACCCGAAAAATGTTGGAACCTACCAGGTTCCAGGTTCGTACATAGAATTGCTTCAACCGCTAGTGCCCAAGTATATCACCGTGCGCTTTGCTGGAATCGACCTAGCGTCTACAGAAAAGCAAGTGCAGAGCTGCACCTCAACCAACAGAACTATCGGCGGGAGTACAACAGTAGTTGTACGAAAGCAAATATTTCTCGTAAAATGTTGACGCCATCTAATACCATCGTGCATAAAACTTATCCTACTGAGATTTTTCATATTCTACAACTAAAGGAATTAAATGAAACAAATCCCAGCTGGGGCGACGGGCCAATATGCAAATTATGCAAAGTGTTAATAAGCTTCAAATTGTTCAGAGAGTACATTACCATCGAGATCCGGCGATGTATAGGGTGTAGATTCAGCATAATGGAGTTAAATATTGCCACATATTAGGACTACTAATGTACTAATGTCAGTCCTGTACATACAATTTTGTATAGAAATTAGCTTACGTGACACCCTACATCGTTATCTCCCAAGGTCGTCAAACCTCACTGCTCTACACTTTGATTTGGAAACGTCTAAAGTAAGAGGTATTCAAAACTAATCTATGCAGTAAAAACGATAATTAACGACACTACCATTTTTTTTTTGTAAATCAATGTAAATTTGATCAGAACAGATCATGTAGAATGCCTTAAGGAAAACCACGCAAAAAATGCCCCAATTACTCTCCACCTCGAAGGTGGGGCGGAAAAAAGTGCGTATTATGCGAAACATGAATTTTTCAGTATTTGAAATTTTGATATCTCATGAAAAATCATTCGTAGGAAAAAAAGTTGCAACCGGGTTGTTTTTAGATTAACAAGGCCACCAACTATTTTCACTCCAGTTCTTTATTGCAAATAACGCCTACCTGCCATAAATTTAAATGCGGCCGCTCCTAGCTTAATGCTTTTATAAATTCAATATTTCTGCATGCAAGAAAAAGCTAGATTACCTACGTAATTATTACTATTAGTAACCAAATGAAGTCCCACGTTGATCTTCCCCTTGATTCTCGGAAGACCTCCTCAATTTTTTGCTTTCCCGTCTATGTTTTATTGTCCTGGCACCATTTGTTAATATTGTTCGCGAATTAACTATTTTGGATAAATTTTAAAATTTATTGTGTTTTTTTGTGTTGCCAAATCTGTGCGTCCACCACGTTTTTCAGTGTCCACTCCACTCTCACTCTTCACGTTTTTTCCTCGCTTTTCTTTCTTTTTCCCCCGGAAATCGTCATCGGCCATCGAAGTAAATATTCTTGCCCCCTTCGGGAAACCAGATGGCGTTCGATTTAGTAAAGAGCTTCTGTTGAATCGCTATTACTTCTTGTTTGGTTTGAGAGATATAATCGCACTTAGAGGTTCTAAGAAATTGCTTTTTGTGTTTTGAACATTGTGCGAAATTTCTAATCGTAAACTAAATCACATTATCTAAATGTAATTTATACATCATTGTCGTAAACTAAATCACATTAATTTAGTTTAATCCCGGGTCGACTAATTTTGGTACATCATAGGTGAGAAAAAAAATTCTCTTTCACATTTTAACAATTATCTGTAAATTTTAATGTTGCTGCGTTAACATTCTAGTTCTAGATTGCTACATGTTTCAAATTTGCCATTGAGGCTATTATTCTTTAGCTACATAACTACCTTCGACTATTATCCCCTTTGGATACAATTTACTACATTTTCTTTGTAATTCTCTTTAGCATCAAATACGAAATCTATTTGAACAAGGTACCTGATTATATATAATATACATGGAGTGTCAATAATCGGCGTGTGTTATTAGTTTCGAAATCTAGAGAATTATTTTCTTTTTCTTTTTTTTTTTGCTTTATTCGGTGAATTTTGTTTGGGAACTCATTCTAAGGATGGTCTTGCAGGATTGGTGGGTCTAGGGCAACGAAAAGATACTCGACTACTATTTAAATATTGATAACGATAGTTTCTATGATAGCTATGTCTTGGGAGTTCCCATTACAAAGTATAAGGACCATTTTTGTAGAGAATCGCGTGATCTAAAAACTTTGTTATATCATTGTTACGATAACACTTACTGTTTAAATGATACCTGCGAAAAACCAATTTCTTGACCTGTGACCTTGAATAAAATTTTTAGCACAGCGGAATCGATATGGGGGCTGTTGACATGTCAGTTATTTTTTTAGGGATTGCTCAAGCTCAGGAAACAATCCTATGATGCACACAGCACAGCTTATGTGGAGGGAAATTTTGGGGAAAAGGAAAGTTAGGAAATTAAGCTGACAAATGTTGCAAGCGAACCACAATTTTTGGTATGAAATTACTGTGCATCATCCCAGTGGCTTCGCAAGTAAAATTCTCATCAATAGAATTACCTCAACCACTGGTACCCAGATAAATCGCCGCGCTCTGTGCAGGATTTGAATCCACGTCAACAGAGGAGAAAATCCAAAGACGTGCGCCTCAGTCCGCTCGACAACCGACATGGGTGATGATGTTTTTAAGGTTTGTACCAATTTTCAGCTCTATGCTAATTTTTCCTAGGTTTAATGCATATTTTAACTGGACTAATTCTGGATATCGATTAATAACTATTTGTAGATATTAATAGACATTCAATACTTTGTAATATACTTCAGTATACGACAGAATATACTTCAGTATACGACAGTGTCTCAAACCGAGAGCAGAATACGTAACAATACCCAGGGTTAATAGTCGAATTGAATTGTTAATTTATTCACGCAATTATCCAATTAGTTAAAATATTACTGGTTATGATTTTTTTTATTTTCTTTGCACTGGAGTTTTTAAGGGAAAACAAATTCCTTGAAAATATTACCACATCATATTAACAATGGAATAAGTTACAATACTAGTACATCATACACATCATAATTCGTAAACTGAAAAGTCAAATGGTTTTACAAATATTGAAGTTTTCGGCGATGAAGGAATCCAATAAATCAAAAGTGCTTTTCGTCTCTTACAGTAATCATAATAATTTTTACCTTCCATTCCTGTTTACTTGATAAACTCATTCGCACCCTCTAATAGCCCTAAGTCAAACAAAATGAATTGTTTTCATGCCTGGAAGGAATAAGTACGAAAGTTTCCTAAGGTTGCGTGAGCAAATAGAGATCAGACCTGTCGTTAAATGTCGAATTAACTTCTGGGTATATCCACTTATATTCCCTTAGAATGGGCATTATTTAGAATATCACGAAATTGGGGCACGAAAGTCTGATAGTTTAACACCTCTCTTTAATCGCATTGGGCTAGACAACACCACGAGGCTTAAAGATTTCTAGTTAAAACTATGGACGAAAGTAGCGTAACAACACAGTGGGAGACCCTTGGCAAATTTTTAGACTGGACTCCTCAAAGAATTGAGCTTGGCGTTGTTTTTATTATAGGTACTTTTAGTGATTCGTAGAATCTCAGTTAGCTTAATTAGCGCTAGTGCAATCAAAGCTTTTATTTAACTTACCGTGTCTGTAAGGATGTGTCATCAAAACTTGGACAAATGACCTGACTTCAAATACAAAATCTGGTCACTTATCAGCCTATTGATATTGAACCTATCCGTGATGCTAATGATCAGTAAATCTTGGGCGAAAGCCGTTAGTTCTGTATGCATGTATTGAACAAAATTCGTTCACTCATTTTTGGTTTTTATTTATGTGGACCGCCTACATGTCGTCAAAATCTTGTGATGCAAAAATGACCTACTTCAAATACCAAGAACTCACGAGCGTATGCGATGTGCCTGTGTTGTCTCTCTTTCATAAATACACGCGCTCGCTCGTGAGCGAGCCGTGCTAGATGTGGAAAAGCTCGCTCGTGTGCGCATACGATAGGCTCGCGAGCGCTCATAATGGCTCACGAAAAAAGGACATAGGATTGTTCGTTGTTAAAATTAAAGATCATGTGCTCTGCGAGTGGGAGGCATTATATCGATTAAGAAGGTATTAACAATACTTGAGGCTTTTATAGAGCTGCCCGAACAATAGGTTCAATCTCCAACGGAAGAAACAATTTAACCAGGTTTTGTGAAATTGCGGGCTGTCGTCTTATCGGCTAACAAAACAAAACGGGAATCGTACGTAGAATTCAAAAAAAAATAAATAAAATTAACTACTGAACGGCAAAGAAGAAGGTATTAAGTTTGTAAAACTGCATACAAATGAAACCCTTGAATTTTGAAGACGGATGGATTAGGACAGGTTCCGACTAGGGATATGATATGATCTAATACGACTTCCAAATTGAAAATAGATATTAAATCATGAGGTGAAATAAAGGTTCACAATTCTTTATAGCTGTAACTAAGAGAAAAGAGCATAATAATAATAATACCTAATTTAACCAATTTAAAACTGGGCGATAGTTTTAAAGATTGAGATATGCTGTGAAAAAATGAACAAAAAAAAGCTGTCTTGCTGTCTCAATGAGCAATAACTCAAAGTGTAATAAAAAAAACACTAAAAAGTTCCAATATTTTCTTAAAGGAAAGTCTCACACTAAAGCACGAAATATCGTGTTCCTTGAAATCATATACGAAATTCTTTTCGTAGCAAGGGTAATTGAAGGAAAAGTTTCAGCTATATTAAATAGGCCAACGCCAAACTGGCCATAGGCAATTTATCACTGTTACCGGTTACTTTAGAAAATTTGTCTCTGAGTATACGAAATAATTCCCTGATCAATGACCAATATACTTACTCTGGATAAAAGTGACTCTGAACTGAAGGGAAAAACAAGTAAAAGCTTTTACGGAGTAAACGAATATATTAATGCTGGTATAGTGGCAATTTAAAAGTTTTCCATTTGTAAATGGTAGTTGTCACAAAACTTAAAAATACAACTTGCAAAATTGAATAAATTCAAGGATAATTAGTTAACATAATTTTATCAGCTGCGTTCTTTTGGCAGCAGAGTACAGAGTTGTCATACATTAACTGGGTTAAATTAACTCGGTTATTTAATCGAGTTAAAAAGCTTACTGGATTATTTAAGTCTTCTTCGGGGAAATAGATGGCGCTTATTGTAAGCTTTTGTGTGTAAAAGTTGATTTTGCCCATCATACCAATTAAAATAAACGTAAATGTGGGCAAAACTGACGTTAAGATAAATTTCAAGTTAATAACGGTCTTTACTTATCTCGGGTTTGCTTAAAAAGAGAAAAAGAGAAGAAGAAGGATTAGCTACTCCATGGATTCCAACCGTTCTTTTGAGCTTTCACAACTCTGTTCCCCAAAAGAACACAGCTATTATATACAGGGTGTTCAAAAACTCAACGTCAAGGCGGGACCAGTGGATACAACAGTTTATGAGTGTTCATAAAAAAGCATAAAAAAATTACATATATACGTATCATATTACATTTTTTTAGTGTTGGGCGCTATCGAATAATCTGAGCCATTGAATAATGGAATAATGAATAATTTCGACCATCGAATAATTGAATAATGAATAATTTCAACTATCGAATAAAATATCGTAAATCGAATAATGGATAATTTTTTCCTTTTTTAAAGGAGTGATGGCAATAAAACAAATTTCCTTAACTTCTTTGTTATTTAATGGAGAAAATGACAAAACAAACAAGACTTCAATATAATTTAGAAGAAACAAAATATTATATATACAGCTCTGAAAAATAAAGGAACTAAAAAATCACATTAATATTTATGCCTTTGTAGTAATTGTATAACATAAGTAAAAATCACTTTGTATACACAATTATAAGCTGTACAATTAATAGCTTAAATTGACATATTTACAGACCGCCCCATCACCCATTACCCGTACACAAAAATAATTCTGAAATGGTAAACAAACTAACAAAGTGTACTTCGTTTCGGAGAAGCATGATATTAAATCAAGTGTCCTATGCCTGAATGTAATTGTAAATCACGCACGAATTCTTAGATTTTTTTTATAGATATGAACATTTTATTTGGTGAAAAGTAGTTTTTTCTATGTAGTAGCTTACGATTTTTGCTTCAGCACGGAAATCTACGGTAAAATATAAAAGAATTTTTGCAAATTGGGAAAATTTTTGTACATTGGAAATTATTCGAACATTTTTCCAATTATTCGAACACATCGAATAACGCAAAATTATGTTATCGAATAACTAATTTCTTGTTGGTTATTCGAATTATTCGATGTAGTTATTCGTTTTTGCCCAACACTAATTTTTTTATGAATTGTGAAAATCGCCATCTTGCACCCTACTTTTAGATACTGTGACTACAAATTTACATATTTTTCAAAAAATATCAAATAATTATTTCGTACTAAAATTCATTAGAATTAATTAAAATCAAATAAATTAATGATTTTTTTAAACTTACAGTAAATGTTTAAATTGTTTGGCATCGACGCGAATGCACTCTCTACAGCGCCGTAAAAAGCTTCGCTTCACTGGCCTTGTTTCCTCTTGGTTCATATGAGGTCTTCCACCACTCCTGCGTACACTAGGAATTCTACCCCCTGAATATGCTAAGTGTACATTTACGAACACGCGTCAGTTGTCAGTTTTCGGGCGAAAACTGGTGGGCGACCATAAATGGTTTGTTGCTTAACCCCATAAATCGCAGTGTATCGCCTTCCGCCGCCGCTTATCTGACTCCTCTGTTCTGCCCCCTGTCATTCTGAACAACCTGACTATTCCTTATTTTGTCCGAGTAAAAAATCTTGGGGTTTATCTTGACGAGAATATGGCCTGCTGTGTCCACATTGGTGAGATGCTGGGCAGAATTTATGGTGGACTGCGTCGTCTAAAGCTTTCTGCTGGCGTATTGCCTGTGAATATGCGCATGCTTCTTGTCAAATCTCTACTTTTGCCCTACTTTACCCAAGGCTGCTTGATATTCCTGCACCTGGACTCTATCTGCTCTAGGAAAATCAATTTGGCCTTCAATGATTGCATCAGGTTTATGTTTAGCCTTAGAAGGTTTGACCACATCTCTCCATACAGACATAGCTTGGTTGGCTGTTTCTTAAATAGCTAACTATTACGTAAGCTCGTTGCTTCTATACATATAATCATTTACAGCATGCAGCCAGATTACTTATATAGTCAGCTGGAATTCCTGGGCTCGGCTAAGCGCCTCGATTTGTTGATACTACATTTTCGATATTCTGTCATGGAAGTCTCTTACTTTGTCCGCGCCTCTCGCACATGGAATCGTTTACCCACTGCAATTCAGAGGGTGGACTTGGCTAGCCGGTTCAGGAGTTTGGTAGCGGAGTTATACTCCACCATTTGAACGATTTTGCTGGGTGGGGCGCGTCTTGGGGCGTTGTGTTCCCGTCCCTCCGATGGGTCTGCTATCTTTTCCCTCAAAATTAGACTTGATTTTTTGTTTTCGAAAGAGGATTTAGTTACTTAAATACTAATAAACCTTTTCAAAGAAATCTCAAGATCAAAGTTGAGAACTTATTCCAAAGAGAAAATCGTAATCTTAATAGCACACAATATGCTACGATTCATGCAAAAATGCTTTAATTATCGAACCTTAGAATGGGGTTTTTGAACATATTTTCACAAAAATTTGATCTGTTATCCTCAATCTTTAAAATTTTTACATCACATAATTTTTCTTTCCTTTAAAATGTGACCCGTTAATGGACCTTTAAAAAAAATAACTAGCTTAATATCTATTTCGGTTAAAAAGCTTCAACATTTTTATGATGAGTGAAAAGTGTCGTTAATTTTAAGCTTTCATTTGGGAATTCTTAAAAATAAGTGCTCTACGTTGCTTTCTGCTAGCGATGCATATTTTGCTCTTGTTCTGAAAACTATAGATGTCTAGAAATGATGAAATGATGAAATGCCTGTTTTCGAACAGTGCTCAGCTTTGATCCTCTGATATTACTGAAAGCACTTATGATCAATTAACTGATTACACTCCCCTCTGAAAGTGAAATACAAGGGGGGAGGGAATGATTGTAGGTGGTGGGTGGTCTAAAACAAAAGTTCAGGACACTCCAAGGAATTCATTATTTACAAAAGAGCCCGCATATGCAAATCTGTACGATGAATATACTCGTGTCTATGTATATGACAGATACTTTAAGGCGTTATATACAATTGCTTAAATTTATAATATTCTGGATGTTAAATATTATGTAAACATCTTTGTAAAAAAGGAAAGCAAAACATTTGTGCGTATCCTAGATTAAATATCTTTTTTAGAACGCAAATACTTCGTTCGACAAGTGTTTTTGGCATTACAGCACCGAAACAAAACAAAATCAAAGTAATATTCTCTTGAAATTTCTCCAAGTTGTAGTTGTTACGTGCAACCGTTTTTAGTGTACAGCAAAAAAATCTTTAAATTTAAATTACATGGCGTTTATAATTTTCGCACTTATTATGCCGTTTTCACAATAAATTTCTAACAAATAAACCAATCCAACACTTAAATGTGTACCTTTAAAAATCGAACTTAGATTTCCTGAAGTCACTGACGGTTTTAGAAGTTTAAGTGGACCTAAAATTGTGAGAAAATTTACCAGGAAAACTAAAGTTCAGGACCACTTCTTGTCATCAGACATTATATGACCTTAGGTGCTTAGAACTTGGCTAAAAGGTTTCACAAGGAGTTTATATCTTAAAATTGGGTCTCTCAGAGGAAGTGTTCTCTTCAGTCCAAGAGATTGGGAAACTCATTCAATTGAATCCTTTTTATGAAGTATTGAACACAATCCATTGAGCTAGAAATTGTACAACAGGGTGTGTAACTATTCCAGTGAAGTAGGTCGGGTCTCCCTAATGCACTTGGATAACAATCCCTTTATAAGATTAAATTTTTCCTTTGAGTATCCTTAAAAGGGAAACTTTTCCCTATTTCTCAGTGGTATATAAAAAAAACGGAAACGAAAGCAACGTGGCACGTACTCTTCTTCTGTTGCTACCATGTACAGAATTGTGTTCCAATGTAAATGTCTTCACCTGGATGCTAGTTTTGTGTTCTTTCACTGGAAAGAAAGCCTTATTTGTGTAACCAGTACTCATGATTCTTTCAGCACTGCTTTTCACTACAATGCACCTGGACTGCGATAATTAACTACTCTGGAGGAAGCTCATTTTCTTTTGATTTTAAAAAAATGCTCTTATCGCATACAATTTATTTACAGAACTTAATGGAACTCTTTATGGTGTCTTAATGAAATACTTTCTACTCAGCCAGAAAAATCTAAAGCATTAAAGTTTGCATCTTGTTGTAATATTTTGCTTAGTAGAGCGTGCAGGGAAATAAAACATAAACTACCCTAAAACAGCGAATACATTCCCATATAAAAAAATCTAAATCTAAGACGAGAGGAGGAAAATGAAAGATAACAGCCCTCCTACATGCATGTGCCTACGAAAAAATGTACACGGAAGGACGAGGTTCCATTCGGTTCTGTATTACAAAATTTTCAGTAGTTTGCAGTCGTAATGCTTTCCGAGGAATTTAAAAATTTTCTGAACTTTATAGGAGAACAGCTTGCAACTCTCTTGTTATGCAATTTATCATGCGCTCTCATTGGAATATGTTGTTTCCTAAATAGAATACATTTCGCATAGGCTGGAAGATGTTCTGCTAGAGTCAGACCAACATAGAACAGTAACGGGCCCTATGAGTGGCTTGGAACCACAAATTATATTAAGTTGTCCATTCACAGTTCAAGCAAAGGACAATTTGCGGCCTCAGGAAGCTTCAAAATGTGGAGAAATGGGCTCTACATTTACAATAACCCATGAAGACTACGCGGGATGGAATTTCACCCATGGCAGCATTTAATGATTAAGCTAAGCGGAACCAGTTTAAGATTCCACGTAATCAAGCTGTAATCAAACAGAGCACAGCAAAGAAGAAGCTTTGATCAGTCCACAACATCTCTCCAGAACAGCGTAGAGAAGCAAGCTCTATAAAAGCTGCAGGAAAAATGGTATACCGATGGCAAAAAGAAGCCAAAAAAGACATAATCATACGAAACGTCTTACTAATAGCTGTCTACAAAATAACAATCATGAATATATTGGGTTGGCAGGAAGGTTCTGTCGTATTTTGAAGAAAACATTTGAATCAGTTTTAATAACGTTTA
>QYTT01087276.1:6600-19077 GCA_006980735.1 Dasypogon diadema | reverse complement strand
TTTCAGTAAAGTAATCTCAATTAGTTTTCTTTTTTTATACTTATTTTCCACAGGGCGTCTGGGAAAGACTAATCACATTCTTATTTCCTTTTAACTTTACTAATATTTTTTTTAAATAGATTTTGGTTTATATTTTATTAACAACCATGTGGACAAATATGACTTTCTTGTCAAAAAAAATTCATAATACATAATTAAATCATTACATCACACAATTCAAATAGAAAATGGTGTATTCATCAATTTTTATAATTATTTCATCCATATTTTTATAAATTAAAATATGCTGTAAAGCTTCAATACTTTTTTTAAATGAAAATCTAAAGCATTTCATGTGTCGTAAGATGTGCGTTTTGCAACAGATTTGAATAAAATATTTCTACATTTAGAGGGAGTACTCATAGGCTCAATTTTTGTAAAAACAAAACCTTAATTGTTAATTTCAGAAGTAATTATGTTAACGCAAATAAAATGTTCTTTAACACGTTCACGCCGTCGTTTAGCACCGGTGGTACACATCTGTATGTAAGGTTAGATTCGTTAAGGGTGAGATTACCCAATGAGACTCCCAATCCTTTCTCGTTAGAATTTAAATTTTAAACTCTGAGGAAATCATAACCTCAAATAAATGTTGCTAGTAGAGATGCAAAGTTCAATTTTCCGACAAATAATGGTGAAATCAATGTCGCTAACCAAATTAACTCTCCAATCGAGTGGCGCTTTGCACTAGATGTTCAGTTCATTTTCAAAGAATCCAGTTAGAAGAATGGCAGGGTCGCCTCCACAACAGAACATTAATTTAAAACAATAACAACGTGTTAAAGTATAATAATAATTCGGCGAAATTGGAAATTTTATAAAATACCCTCTAATGTTTAGGTGTATTGTGGTACCGCTCATTTTACGTGCTGTTACGACTAACTAATCACCTATATACTAAATTACTCGTTATCCTTGAAAGTTCTTTATGGAGCTGTTGTTACTAAAAATTTCGAAAAATCGCCTCCATAGTTTTTTATATTCAGTGGCAATATCAAAGACGTGAGACGACTTCCTTCAATCATCAATTCCAGGACAATACACTAGTTCTTCCGATTTCTCAAAGGGGCTCTTTTTCTTCTGCTTCCGCAAGGCAGCGCTGAATGCTAGCCTTTCCTGTTTAAGCATAAGCTCTGAATGAAGAATATGGCTGTAACTTGTCGCGATTATGCCAAGGGTATCCATGATTTCGATAATTTACGATATTCTGCATTAAAAATAGTTACCGAGATATGTACGACATATTTAACATTTTTCTTTCTCACTAAAAGGGTTATGTTGCTTTTTCAAATTACACAATCACGATTCCATGCGCTTGCTCGTGGTCAGCATACTCCTTTTTTGTCAATAGGACCGCACAAATCGATGATTTGATTTATATGAAAGCATACAAGCAAAGTCAAACAAACAAAGCTGTATGTCCTATCTTGCTTCATGTCCCGACCCCTGATAGAGTAAGATGGTCGGCCTCTTTCTCCGCTTCTATATTTTTTATCATTGCTTCGGCAATGGCAAGCTATGTGATTTTTCGGAATACCACTTTCAAGGCTTATTCCAGGGCTAAGTTTCAAAAATTAACAGAATAGTTTGATTTCTTGTTATCCTGTTCCTAGCAAACACGCTGTGACCACTATGTACTTTGTCATTAATTCCAGTTCTAGATAGAATCGGCACAGTTTGGAAGAACATTGCACTATAACTTTGAGTCTTAGGCCTATTTAGATCTTTTATTGAATTTGGCATCACCGTTGCATTTCTTGCATTTCACAATATCACTTATAATAGAAAGAACTATGATAAATTGTAGAACGCAGAATCCTTGACCACATGAAACTTAAAGTCCTTTGCTATGCGTAATTTAGTGAGAGAACTATTGAAAAAATCCGGGATTTTTTGTTGTATGTGACGATTCCCGTGGATTTTTTTTGAGTATTTCTTTTCCTCGTCCTTGTCGTCTTCCTCCTACCTTTTGATTACCCATTTTCACACTCTTTACCGCTCAACAGTTAAACTGATAATAAATTCCTCAAATTCACCGCTTTCTACCAACGCTAGAAAAATGGCTTTTAGATTCTGATCTTGTCATTTTTGGCAAATATTTACAAAAGTAGTCAAGTATGAAGATTGAAAGCTATTGATCACATTGCCATGGCTTTCAGTAATTACGGATGTCAGTATTGATCTGTAGAATTTTTCGGTTCTAAATTTGCCACTTTCATAAGGCGAAATCATGGCAATGTGATATGCATTTTTAAAACCTCATACTTGAACGCCTTCATACATTTTTGCTATTATAGCTATACAAGTTTTGTTTTTCGAAAAACCGTGCGTCAATCCCTGGTGAATTTTTTGGTAATTAAGTGTGGCAAATTGTACGTCCGCCAATTTTAAAAATCGCTTTTTGAAAAAAGCGTTTAAACTTCTGAAAATTAGTCAAGTTGTTATATCTTTTCTATGATTTCTATGCAACTCACCCCTAATTTATTAATTGCAATACAAGTTGAGTAGAGTAATCCTTCCTCTTCATAAAATTTCATTTTCAATACTGCTTCCTCTTGTTTTAATTTGTCCCTCTTTAAAGCCATCTGTGCTCTCTCTTTTAGTCATATAAAACGACATATTCGCCTACATTTATACTCATAGTTGTCATCTTTGATAATATTGTTTAACAATCTTCGTTCATGATACTAGTTGATACCTAAGCTGCTATTTAGATAATTTGTTGCCCAGCAAACTTATGTTTAGGAGCTAGTTGCCATAAGCAGTTGTTGTAACTCTCATTTCTTTCTGGGCAACGGAGTAAGTTACCATTACTCTGCTGATTTTTTTCAGTGAATTGTGTTGTTTTTCACCCAGTTGTATTTTCATCGGTTCTATCAGTTCCCATTTGCTACCATACCATACCTACGTATGGTACAGCTACAGCTACAGCTACAACTTCTATACTAGTAAAGCCAGTACTATAAGGTTCTAACTCTTAATAGATACTTAAATGCTTTAGAGTTTCCGGCGCCAATAATGATTTATATTTTCTTCATGTTCGTCATACCAGAGATGGTAATTAAGAGCAGACAGCCTTTATTCTAAACTTCGCACGATTTACATATCGGGCACTTATGGTGAAAACCCTCTGCCCCATAAAAAACTGTTTTGAAAATTATATTATTATATTTGTCTTCCTTTTAATGAAATAAAAAGATTTTAGCCAAAAATGTGGGATAGGGGATTTTCGCCATAAGCTTTCGATATATTTAATTTGATAGTTACATCCAAGTCTTTATTGGTATACTTTTCTTTTAATGACACCACTCTAAGTAGAGAAGAAAATTCTCTTTTAGCCCAGGTTTCGTCTCCTAATACTGAAAATTCTTGTTCAGCGTCTAACTTTCTTGACTAGCTCCAGAATTTCTGATTCTCTCTTCTAAGTTCTTCACTACAATCTCGAATGCAGTTTTTTGGTGGCCCCGATATTATTTACTGCTCCATATTAGCAGAGTGTAGTAAATATATCATCCATCATGTAACATATAATTATATATCACTCAAACCGATACCAATAAGTCTCATTACAAAAGTTCACTTCATATGATTTACACCTCTTTCCAAACTTTTTAAAATTTTATTGGACCGTCACAATATCAAATTTGCTAGTGAATAGAAAACATAATAAAAAATCATACAATACAATACAATATTCATCTGCTTAATTCGGAGCCAGTGAGAAGCTACTAAGCCTAGAAACACCAAACGGTCATTCTTGACCGATACCCGCTCTTTCAATTGCATTATTTCTATCTCTGTTTTAACCTCTTCAGGGATACTGGCAGTGGCACATATGTGTACGTTTGGTTTTTTTTTAATTATTCTAAGTGAAAAAAATTAACATTGGTAGAGAACTATTTCATTATGGAATGCCTCAACAACAAAAACGACAAATCCGTCATATGGCAGCACTGAAAGTTTTATTCTACGTCAAGACCAACGAACATATATATGTTCGTTGGTCAAGACAGCTTCTTTGTAAATACTAGCTCTGTTCGGTGACGCTGCTCCAAGCAGAGCAGATCTCTGATCCAAGTAAAAAAGAGCAGCAAACAAAAAATATGAAAGGAGCAAGCTGGTAAGTTCTTTGACAGTTCGAAATACGTCTAAATTGCGCTAAGCTGCTCTGCTCTTTTTTAATCAAACAGAAAAAGAGCATGTAGAGCAGGGCTCTTTTTTCTTCGAACACAGAGCGGGGCTCTAAATTGATCTTTTTCGCTCGGAGCAGGTCACCGAACAGAGCTACTATAAGGTTGCTTTGATGGCTTGTAGATCTCTTGATTATTTGAAGAATATAGTGAATATTCGATAAATAAAAAAAACAGGTGTATAAAATATTGTATTTTTTAATTATAGTATTAATTCAAAAGCGGAATTTGTAATATTAGTGCTATGATATAAGAAATCATAAATGTACACTCTTAAACTAGGGAAAAAGTATACAAATGCATAAACGCTCAGCGACCACATATGTAGACATAATGTTTTTGTTTTTGTTGTTATTCCAATTTATATTTTTATTATATTTTGTTATTGTTATATATTTTTTGACTTGCTGTATAGGCTTCAAAGCAAAATGAATAGAACATAATAAAACAAAAATATAAATCATTTTTAAATACCTTTAAAAAATTCGTCCCTGAAGAGGTTAAGCAGCTATCGATTTTTTTTTTAATTTTATACATAAAAGATTCATAAATTCATAATTCATAATTTATTTAAGAAAATATGTACAAAGGTTAGACACCTTAATGAGTACATTTACAAAGTGAACAAAGTTTAGCTAATTACAAAAATAATAAATAATAAAAGAAAAAAAACCTAAGAAAATGAGACTATATTGAAAACAAAATATTAAGAGAGCAAACTAAAGAAAAGCTAAAAAGCATAAAAACTAGACAATACAGCGTATTAACAAATAAAAGTCTAAACAGTAAACAAATAATGAGAGACCAATGATATCACATTAAGAATCCAACATAATTGAGCAATATTTTTTTAAATTGATTTTCATTTTTGGTTACCTTGCATTCAATGGGTAGTCTATTCCATAATCTAGAACTCCTTAGCATAAATAGCAACTCCGCCACCCCTACAAAAGCCTCTATCACAGCGATATATCTTATAACCCCGCACAGTAACGAAATTGTCAGCTACTCTCTCACTCAACCACGTCTCACTAACCATAACAACATCAACATCAGAATCAGTTATAACATGCCTAAACTCATCAATACACGAAACCAGACTACGCACATTCACATGACAAACATTGAAACCATGTCTTAAAACACTTATTAAACAGAAAGAAAAGATAATACGAAAATTAGGTAGTTAATCGAATCGCAACGATAGTTACAAAAATTTTAATAATTTTGTCTGTTTTTCCGACTGCAATGTATGGCTTGGAAGTGAGCATTCTAACAAAGCAGTAAAATAGAGGAACGGTGGTTGTGTTCAAGCGAAGAGTTTTGCACTCTATATGTGGTAAAAAATTAGAATTATATGAAATTTTCGGCCTTTCTAATATAGCGCTAAGTTCACAACATCAGGCATGCTTAGATGACTTGGTCACACGTGTAGAATAAACAATCATAGGATTGATTCCCAAAGTTATCCATGAGGGTAACTGAAAACGTATCAAATTCCATCTATGATGACTTGACCTTTTGAAAAGAAACTTTTAGTGCATTGCATTTCGTTAAAAGGAGTGGACGCGCTAACAAACGCGAACGTTGAAAAGGCACAAATATTAAAACTCTTATAAAGCAGCTACTTGCAACAGGTGTCTATAAGTTTTACTTGTTGATGCTTGCAACTAGTTACTTCCTAAGCATTTTATGTGTTTCTAGCACAAGACCCTGAAAGCTTTGTCCTAACAATGAACTCGACTTTAATGTAGCATCATTTTAGTTTCATTTTTCGAATAAGTTTTACATTTGTAACTACATAAATCTTTATTTCATAATACCATAATATAGTTCAGGAGAGTCATGCTTACCTATATATATTATATATATATATTTACTAGCTGATGTATTCTTGATTGATTTCCTCCATTTCACCTCATTACCTAGACCTACGCTACCCTACAATTATTTTAAAACAAACTGTTAATTTTCAATTCTAAAATATGTTGTCCTTTTCTCCCCTTCCTACTTTTCTTCCCACCAAGACTGTGCTGTAATATCATAGGGTATCCCTTGAGCTTTGTCTTCACCGTAAAAAATTATAAAAACCATTGTTTGCTGCAAATTCTACAAGAGTGCACAGTATTGACTGAATCATCGAAAACTGATATGTCATTAATTTTAAAATACCAACTCTACAGCTGATTTCAACATATTTTCTATGAATATATTAGGATACTTGTGCTCGACAGTTTTTAAGTAACTTTTGATTTCTATAACAAAAATTGATTTATTTTAAACTAGGATTACGTTGGTACTATTAATTTTTATATATATAATAAATACCTAAAGTTCACAATGGTTTCGAAATCACAAAAACTACTCGCTTGATATTACAGCATAGATTTTTCACATATTTATACTAAAATAAATGAATTGTGCTAAAATTTCAGAATGTAATTCAGGAATATCATTTTCTATCAAATTAACGACTAAAAAAATTTAAATATTTGAATTGACTTAAAAATATATCTAAAATCGCGTAAATGAAGAAAGAAAAGCAGCACCTTAATAAAATACAATGATTTGTTTTGACCTGAGACCAATCTATTTGTTCACATAAATGTTATCCTGGCGCATGATGCATGCTTGTACTAGTTGAAAGTACTCCCTCTATGCTAAAATGTAAATGTATTCGTTAATTTCAATTTTTGTATACTTTCAGTATCGAGCGGCTGTCAATTCGTCAGTGCATTCCACACCTTCCAGATCCTTTATTGCCAATTCCTCCCCACAATCCACAGTGTCCTCCTCTTCATCCAGGCAGAATAGTCCAAATCAATCAATTTGTAAAAATAAATCAAGTAGTAGTATTAATAGCAATAAATCTTCTATTCCTCCCTCGCTTCCTCCACATGCATATGCTCTACAACAGAAACAAAGAAGTTTTCTTACATTTGGATTTGGAGCTGGATCTGGTGGTTCGGGGCCTTCTCGTCGTGAAAGTCACGTCAATGTTAATGTAACACCAACGTCTCATGATGCAGCCAGTGATACTCCCGAAATACGAAAATATAAAAAACGCTTCCATTCAGAAATTCTATGTGCTGCCCTTTGGGGTGTTAATCTTCTTATAGGAACAGAAAATGGTCTTATGCTTTTAGATCGATCCGGACAAGGAAAGGTACAAATGTGTTATTAATATGGTTTGTAAATTACATTTGTGATAATTAGGTCTACCAACTTATATCTCGAAGAAGATTCCAACAAATGGAAGTACTCGAAGGACAAAATATTTTAGTTACGATATCCGGAAAGAAGAATCGTGTACGTGTCTATTACTTGTCGTGGCTTAAGTCGAAAATTCTTCGGACTGATGGTCTGTCAGATGTTAGTAATATTTCCATATTTCATTGGATTTCTTTTGAATTGTTAAATCTTTATAAGCAGCAAGTGGAACGAAGAAATGGTTGGATAAATGTTGGCGATCTTCAAGGTGCCGTTCATTTCAAAATAGTTAAGTATGAGCGAATAAAGTTTCTTGTGATCGCATTAAAAGACTCCATTGAAATATATGCTTGGGCACCTAAGCCATACCACAAATTTATGGCATTTAAGGTAAATTTTCACAAGCAGATCAAAACATGTACATTTCTCCAATATTAAATAGAACTTTGGTGAATTGGACCATCGTCCACTCTTGGTAGACTTAACAATCGAGGATCAATCAAGGTTAAAAGTAATTTACGGATCTGCTGAAGGATTTCATGCTGTTGATTTAGATTCCGCAGAGGTTTACGATATATATCTTCCTAAACATGTATGTCGTGACTTTTTACTTTCACGTGTTCATATGTTTATGAGTATTTTATTACCAGACTCAGGGTGCAATTGTCCCACACTGTATAGTGGCTCTTCCCAATTCGAATGGTATGCAACTTCTCCTTTGCTACGACAATGAAGGCGTGTACGTAAACACAGTGGGGCGTGTTTCTAAAAATATTGTACTGCAGGTAAGTTTTTTAATGGCTGTTTGAAATTTCTACAGAATTTATAATAATGCTTGTACAGTGGGGTGAAATGCCAACTTCAGTAGCGTATATAGGAACTGGCCAAATTATGGGCTGGGGCAACAAAGCAATCGAGGTAGAAAAACGGATTCTTCACCTTTTATTGAACATACTTACTCGATATTATTTTCTTTTTAGATTCGTTCCGTCGAAACAGGTCACCTAGATGGTGTATTTATGCACAAAAAAGCTCAACGTCTAAAGTTCCTTTGTGAAAGGAATGACAAGGTCTTTTTTAGCAGTGCCAAAGGTGCGTCATCGTGTCAGATATACTTTATGACACTGAATAAGCCGGGGATGGCCAATTGGTAGAAGGCATTCAATTTGAAGTTTTAAGCAAAAGTAATAATTTATTTAAAGTTTAAATTTAAAGTAAACATTAAAACAAAACTGAAACACGAGCGCTAGGTAGACGAAGAAATTCTTATCGCAGAAAAATGCAATCGAGCAATGTAAAAATATCAGTTCAGTAGGCGTCGAGGTGATCTAAAATGAAAATGTTACAAAACAAGAATTGAATGTAAGTTTGAGAGTGAATTGGAAACATGTACTGATGATTCCTGTTTCATGATCATTTTCGTTCTTTCTCCTTTATTATTGCAATAATATCAAAAAGACATTTCCCCAACATTTTCATTTGGGCATCTTGCGAACTCTTTTGTTTTCTATATCTTTTTTAAATAAATAAAAAAGTAAAAAAATTAAATGATGTTAGCAGTAAGAATAAAAGTATTTTATGAATCATTTTTTTTATTTTATTTTGATATATAAATGTTTTCTTTGTTTAAAAAAAATTCCTTATTATCAATGAAACGCCATTTTACATATATAGCTGCAGGAAAAAAATTAATAAAAATTCAACCTCAAAATTTTAGGCTTAAGTACAAAAAGGAAATGTTAGGAAACAATTTAATGCTTTTATAAAGGATATTACTACTATTGGAGGCCTTTTTTTATTTCCCTTACACTTGATGTTGTCTCAGTATTAGGTCGATGATGTACGTAAAAGGAAGTAATGAAATCTAGTTAGGAAAATTTCTATCGACGAACGAATGTTAAAACGAACAAAATTATCGAGGAGAGTCATGCATAATTTCGTCAATTCATATAGTAAATTTTTTTTACCTATTAAATTTAAATTTTATTTGTTTTCTGTTATATTCGTATTAGATAGCAAATATTGGCGTTTCGTTTGTTGTTTTGTCTTTATTTTTATTCCATAGTTTTTATTTCGAAATGATATATGTAGTCGGTCACAAATACACAAAATTATGGATTTTGTTTTTGTTTTATTTATTTTTTTTTAGCGATCTACGTTAATTTATTGATTACTCGAGTGGAATCTATCACTATTGAATATGCATGACAGTGCACATAGATGAACAAATTAGAACTGACATGTTTTCCTACTTAAAGTTTTCACTATAAGTTTTAGAAATTAAATGACAGATCTGCTTCCTTGGAACGAACAAAGTTTCTGACTTTTGATGCTATGTAAGTACCTTTTAATTTCTTTATATCTATAAATTTGAAGACAAATGTAACCTAACCCATGTTATTTGCAGAAAAATGTCGGAGAACTATTATTTAACTGTTTGATTAACGGAATTAAAAATGATTTTCTAAAGAAAAAAATAAGAAACAGCATTAATAACCGTATCACCTTTATAAAATATTTATCTCCATACAAGAACTGTTGTTTCTGTATGCGATAGTTACGTTTTGGTGTCGACAAAATAACTCGTTGCATGCACAGAAGGGAATAGCTAAATAATTTGGTTAGAAGGGAATAGATAAACAAAATTAAACATGTATTAACCCTTTGCACTACAATAAGGTCAGAGCTGGGGTGAAAACACTATTTTTACCTAAGACTCTTGAATCACCTCTCACGTAACAATTTATTTAATTAACCAACCGCTGACTACGATCTGCCAAAAAACTGTACAAGCACTACAGCAGAGTTGGAAAAGCCAAAGTTTGCACCAAGTTTAGATAGTAACCTAGTATGTCTTATGGAATCGAAAGCCTTACTGAAATCAAGAAGGGCAAGCAGCATCAAATTATCATTGTCAACCGATTCAATAATATCAGTGGATATGTTTAGCAATGCAGTCTCACAACTGTGACCTTTCCTAGATGCAGACTGCCAACGCGATAACAGTGCTCTTTCTTGCAAGTATTGCAATATTTGTGCGCACATGAGCTTCTCGAGAACTTTAGAAAAGAAACAGACAATACTAATAGGTCATTAGTCACTCAGTTGAGATAGTTTGCGGGATTTGGGAACTGGGATAACTATATAGCTTCCTTCCAGACCATTGGAAAACAGGACGTAGTTAAGCATCTGTTGAAAACATTCACCAGAACATAAGCTATGAAAGGAGCGATAATTTTAATAAAACGCGGTGAGAGTTCATCAGGACCGATAGCAGAGGATTTAGTCATGAGCACCTCCGCGCTGTCAACACACCTAAAAGAAAAATCACTGCTGCCGCTTGAGATCATTTCATTCCTGTTTGCATTACTCGGCATGCTTCCTGTTGGCTGCTAAGAAATAAAATAGTTATTTAGATTATTAGGTTCAAAGGCACACCCACAAGAATCAGTGCCAATCACACCCAAACCCTTCAAATTCCTCCACAAAGTCCTAGGAGGTAGATTTGGATTTAGCTTTGCGTAATAAAACCTCTTAGCTGAGCGAATTGCTGCAATGCTATGCTTCACGGTACTTATAAATCTAAAAATATCTGCAACATTTGTGATAATTTCTTTTGGCTATTTGTTCCAGGGTGAGTTTTCTCTGCTTTTTTGTCCATTGCGTCTTTTATAAAAGTTTTATGCAGTTCAAATTTTGAATATTCACACGATAGCGCGGGAAAAAGAATAAATTATGTGTACCCAGATTTGACGATTTTTGTCACTTTGAGGGAGCATTTCACTACCTCAAACCCTTTAAGAGCAGATACAAAAAAATAGAAATCGCTTGATTTTCAGTTCAGTTTCATATAGTATGCCAAAACTTCAAGAAAATTTTAGGCGGACATTCTAGACCTTTCCTTGTTAGTGCAACGTACCTGCTGTTGCCAATTATTTGGTAACTTCGTCGTTTCAATCGGGTGTATAAAGACAACGATATAAAACGATAAGTGAAACAGTATTCAAAATTACAAAACCTCCCTATTTCCGAAACGACACCTTATATATGTAAAAATGTATTTCTTCTCAATAAAAACTGATTCCTTAGTGAAAACTTCAAATAATGTAATATTTAGTTTTGAGGCTCCGGTCCCATGCCCCACTACCTCCTGCTTTTATCTGAAAAAATTACATTGACACCGAAACTTCGTTCTTGTGTTAAATTTCAAGTAAATTGGGTCGGTAGAAGTTTTTTAAAGGGGCCGCTTACCATATGCCTCCACAACACTTTCTTATATCGTTTGTGTATCAAGTTTCAAGAAAATCGGATCTGTAGAAATGGATCAAAAACTGGATTTAAGGTTTTTCCGGAGGCTCTTTGAGCCCTTTGCTAAATGCGCTCTAATAATGTGTTGTCATTGGATCTGTAAATGTTTACAGAGTTTAATGAAAATCGGCCCAGTAGAAGTTGGCAACAAATTGATTTTGATTTTTAGGGGACCGCTCAGTGGAGGGGGGCGAGGGAGTCTCCAACACATGCCCATCTCCATTGTTACCGAAACCTCGATTTTGTGAAAATCGGCTCGATAGAAGATTTTTAAAGGATCTCTTGCCCATGTTCTCCTACTTGTTTTGACCCGTGGGACGGGTTCATGTAGCTCGAAAACGATGGTCGAACGATTATATGATAAATTCCATATCAATTCGATCGTTCGACAATCGTTTTCGAGCTACATGCACCGGCCCCTGAAAATGCAACCCTGTCACTGGGACTTTGTTTGTGTGCCAAGTTGCAGGAAAATCGCCCCAGTAGAAGTGGATGGATTTTGGACATTTAGGAAATGACCCCCACTGTTGAGGTTGTTGGGGGCTACTTTTCAAAACACAAGCTCCACTATTCCATCAACTTTATTTTCCTTTTCGACATACAAAAAACCAAGGCGCATCGGCTGCTGCTCTCTACTTCACTCTGCGTCGGGATTTACAATTCCTATTTCTCTGCAAATTCGCATGCAAATCACAATTAAATAATTTACAATAACAAAAAACACAACAGA
>QYTT01087274.1:9443-31447 GCA_006980735.1 Dasypogon diadema | reverse complement strand
ACGCTCTTCCGATCTAAGCACATAAAAAGAAAGAAGGAATCAAATTGAAATTACTCATTTCCATATTGATTAGGTAAAGTAGCGCGTGAATTACCGGCCATAGTGCCCCGTTGACCTACTTACGCTAATAGGTGGCTGGAGTAGTTTTGTTCGAGCTCTACACGTGCAAAATAATTAATATATATATATATGCATACGATTTCTTTGTATATATACGTAAAGGAAGAAATTACAAGTCTATAAAGGCAGAAACATACCCAGGTAAGCCTCAAGGCAAGCTTCTCGAGGCTACCTCGCGGTGAGTTTTGAAGCTTTCCTTACGGAATCTAAAACAAAATAACATCGAAGCCATGTGTTGTTATTTTTTTTGGTTATATCAGATATTTGTACACATGGGTGTACTTCTTTGAAAAGCATTTTAATTTACGATGTTTTGGTAATGTAATGAAATATTTTATGTGACTTAGAATTTTCTTAATTTGCTCAAAACAAACCTGGCAGGAGCATCGCTGACAAACAAATGACACTTGTAGGCCTCAAGGAAGAAATTTCAAACATTGCAGAAAGCCTGCTTCGCGACATCTTGGGGCTCGGTTTTATGTTGCCACATTGAAAAGCATTTGTAGAAAAATTTGACAAGTCCTTGACGAAACTTTGAGGAAGCCTTAAGGCTTGATTGTGTTTCTACCGTAAGTCTAGTGAATAGCAAGTCTTTTCAAATTCGATTACGATTACAAAAGAAAGTCTTCTTAGCTTTATGATGTAGTTTTATTGATGCTACTATGACTTTTAATTTATAAAATTTTGTGTAGCGTCAAAGAGAGCCAGGCAATGTCAATTCATTCGCCAGATTTATATACGCCAAGCTTTTCATTTCCTTTTCAGATCTTACATCAGATGTATATTTCTTTTCCGTAGATATAAACTGTGCAACTGACAATTCTGAGATACCTAGAAATTTGTTCGTTGTATTCGTACTTTTGTGTTTGTGTTCTCATCTCAGGGTAGTCACCTTGGCCCTTTTATTTTTATCCATCGTATTGACGACATTGTGCATTTTTTGAGGCATTTCATGGTGTTAATTTATGCTTATGAAGATTTTCTCCTTTATTAATAATATTAGTAACTGTGTTTCTCTTCAGGAGGACTTAAGTATTTTTTATTTTTGGTGTGTTCACAATGACTTGGACAATATTCCTCGCGTACAGTCTGCTTGATTTTGTTTCCTATATTAATTATGCTATTTCTAGAAGTAATTCCATGCTGGGTTTCGTTAGACTTTGGTTTCCTTAACATTGTATGACTCGTTCGTCCAGTAACTTCTTGAATACGCATCCTAGGTGTGGAATCCCTCCTATGCTGTCCACGTTGGTCGTATTGAGTCTGTTCAGCGCAGGTTCATTACATTTACGCTTAGAGATTCTCCCTTCCTATCGCGAATGGCTTCATCTTCTTGGTATGACTTTCTTGGAAAAGCGATGTAGGGTTGCCGATATAGTTTTTACCCACCAGCTCTTGAACTCCAATGTTGACTCTCCGTGCCTCTGTGGCAGGACTAACAGCCGCAACTGAGGCCCTAAGTATGAGCTTATTAATTGCATGCGTGCGGCAGTTAATTGCGTTGCGGAGTACTTCGATTTGGATGTATCCGAAATTGTACTAATAAATCGTTTTTTTCTGGTCGTGTGATTCACGTTAAAACGTTAACATTACTAACTATTTCCTCTTTTTCTTTGTCCTATCAATAGGTCTGATCTCACTAACAGTTACATGGCTTGCATGCTTGTCGGGGAGCCTAATCTTAATATATTTCTTTGAAATGTGTGAACGCGTAATGCGGAGATGGCTAAATAGTTGTTGACTCCACGCGAAGAGGGTGCGCCTTCTGGGCTAGAAGGGAAGCTCATTATTACTAATCGAAGATGTCGCTGATTTTGATGTTGGTGACTTTGACGGTTTATTCTAGAGTGAAATCGCATCGGTTAGCAACGTTTGGAATTGTAAATCGGAAGAAATTTCCGAAGGGTAAGACAATTTGCTCTACAAATTATTTGTGATGAAAAAATTCAAAACTACCAAGAACACAAATTTAGTGGAAATAGGCAAAATTTCACCGAGATATTAAAAAATATCTCTTGAAGATTACATTTCTGAACTGATGGACAAAATACTTCTTGGGTTAGGTTCAAATTGTTTTATATAAGTTCCACTGTTAGTTGGAACTATACCGTATATCTTCAATAGTAGTCTTACAATGTCCACATTTCCGAAGTGAAAACACCGTCCTCCGATTCTTCTTGGACGTAGCTTAAAACTAGTTTTGTTTTTTGTCCCTTCTTGACTTCTCGAGGGCTTTTGATAAACTTCACCATGTTAAACTATTGAATAAATTGATGAGCCAATTTAACTTTTCTCGCGGTTCCGGTAGAATCATCGACGACTTCTTAAATGGGAGATTTTCGAGAGTCATCTTAAATGGAAGATCTTTTGATTGTTCATCTGCACTGTTGTGTTCCTCAAGGCTCAATTATCGATCTATTTCTTTTCAATCTTTATATTACCTACATGACTTTACGAAGAGCACCTGGGACCTTGACATTTAACTTTATGCATACGGTGTTCAAGTGTACTGTAGTTGTCCTTTCACTCATCACTATAGTGTGTTACTCGCTTGAATTCTGATTTGAATCAGATATATACTTGCACTGTGCCCAACGATCTTAAGCTTAACGCAGGGAAATTGCAATTGGTGGGTTTCTCAATTTGTTGACACTGCCTTCTACTATATTAAAGGATATCTTAACTCCATACGAACGGAAATTTTACGTTAACTGCAATGAAATACTGTGATCATATTAGCTCAATATTATCAACAATCTATGCAAGTTTACGTCAACTTTGACCTTTCCTCTAAAGTGCATTGTGATCTAATTAATTCATTAGCGCTACCGCACTTCACATTTTGATGGCTAATTTTTCCTAAATTGGATTACATTTGCCACAGGAAACTAAATGTTGAATTTTTAATGATTGCATAAAATTTGTTTTTGGTCTGCGTAAATTTGATCACATGTGATACCTTAGTCTTTCAATTCTTAGATTCCCCATTGAAATAAATCTGAAAAAGGACACTATTGTTTCTGCACAAATTATTGCATACCTCTCCCAATCCAGCTTAATTGAGTGATCTGATTCATCCTATACATTCCATTAGAGGCTTTAAGTTAGTTATGACAAGATTTAGAAGATCTATGCTTAGAGATTTTGTATTGTTCAGGTAGCTGGTTTTTGGCGTTTGTTACCTAGTTACATTCAACGGGAGCGCTCACATAATACATTCAAAAGACTCGTTAATGAATTTTTATATTAAATATTTCTTTGGTTTTATCATTGTTTACTTTTACTATTTCTTTCATTTTTCTTTTCCTTTTTCTTTTTATTTTGTAAATTGATATTCTTTAAGTCTAACTATAATAAGCGAAAAAGACGTGCCTCCAACTTCTAAAAATTTACTTCTCGCTTCCAAAACAACCCGATTCAGAACAGCTGGTTCATCTCCTACGAATGTATGTTCTTCTATTATAAGAGATAATAGAAGAGGTTCATTGGTAACGTGCAGAAAAAAACGTGGTCTCGGAATGAACAGCGACAGTTGCTATATATCTTCTATATGCCAAAGCATAGGGAAATCATCACCTAGAGATCGGAGTTCAGAACAATTGATTTCAGTGAGCTTTCAAAGTTCGTTAAGATGGCATGGGTTGAGGTAAGAAAAGAACATTACGGAATCAATGCTAGAATTCTTGAACGCGACAACGTAGCTTTTTGAGTTTTGACTTTTTTCTGCATGGAAGAGAATCTCTATTTGATGATAAGTCCAATAAGTCCAAAGTATAAGTATATTTTTTCGGACAACTGCTTACCATCTTTCAACTTGTTCTCCAAATTTAAATGATGTTAATAGAGAATGGTCTACATATATTTTCTCCCCTCATGTATCATAATTTTCGGAAATGAAGAGCAAAAATTTGTTTCCACATAAATATCATACTTATACGGAAACCGTACTACAGATCATGGAATAAAATTATTACATAAAAGTATTACCTACGTAAAATTTTAATGAAACTTCCTCCAATCTTCCATCTTGTATTCAAAACTTTATTGCCCCCAGCCATATAATTTTCAATAGTCCTAGAAGCTGTATAAGAAGCCTTGTTCAGTGAACGGGGCGCAACAAAATTAAAAGTAACAAAAGAGAATCGATTGAAGAATCGAAATCTCAAAATATGTAGGTAACCAATAATAATTGTACATACTTTTATAAAATTATATAAAAATTGGCAAATAGAGCCGATTTTCTTTTTTGTATATTTTAAACTTTGTTCAATTGTTTAAGTTTTTCAATAGCAAACGGCATTTAGCTTGTAATGCTGTTGAATTTCAAATCACAATTTTTAATATATTTATTAAGAACTATTATAAAGCAATAAGCAGTTCTATTAGAATTGTAAGCAATAACCTCGGTGTGGACGTTGCAATCTAATACTAAAGAAAGTTGCATGAAAACAGCTTCTTTCCGAAAATTTTTTTCTGGTCTAAAATAAAAGCAATAAAAGGCTTCTTGAAGAAATGCCCTTATTTCAATACATGCATGTACGGTTTAAGCCATATTTTGCAATCCTGCGGCTTTTATGCAATTAATTTAATTAAACTGCAGAATCAGTAAGAATCTATATGGATGATATGGACAATTTTATGAAATTCAGTGCAATAGTATAGGTTATAAATTACCATTCGAATACTTTTAATCTAGCTTGAAATAGGATCATCATATATAAAAATATATATATATAAATTCAATATCACCGTCATTCACCGTCCAGAAATCATTGAAACATTATTAATTGCCTTATATTTTCTGTCTGTTTGTTATAGATTTTTAAAACTGTTGTTTGCATTAAGTGCAATAGAACAGATACTGTTTGTGGTTTTATAAGAATAAAAATACTTATACTTAAAAAAGTATCTTTCATTTACTGGTAGTACTTTTGCTTTGATTTGTCTTTGTTAGATAGGCCTGTCTTGCAAATTTGTTTTTTCCGTTGCTTTTTATTTTAATTTTCAAGTTACACAAAAAGGATACTATTCCATAAAGAAAAGGATAAAATTGCTGCTTGCAACTTCCATAAGTTTTCAATCCGAGCAAAAGTTATTGGTTGTTTGCATGAAGTTTATAAAATTGGATAATAAATATAAGAAGATGTTGTACGCCACCTCCAAGCAAAGATAACTTTAAAATCAAGCTAATGTCGCTTCTTGTTTTTAGCTCCTAACCGCAGAAATATATCTTGATGTTTTAAAGCGGTTCAAAGAACGGATCCGTCAAACTCATCTACACACTGTATTTGACTCTATTTAATTTTCTTCGATTCGTGGAGTATGGCCGTATAATGGCGGAGGCTGGGGGAGGCAGCGGAGGCTGAGACTAATCCCCTCATCAGAACGAAAACAACAACTTGCATCGTCGACACGCTCTTCCCTGTGCACCTTCGACGATCAGATGTTGCTGAAATGGACGCTGTTGCAGAATGCAGAGCTTCTACTCTGGATGTACAATGCGTGCGCGTGCTTGAGGAATGGAATCTTCTGCTCTCGTTGGAAGACGGCGCGGTTGGTGTTAATAAGCAAAGGGAAGGGTGAGGTAACGGAAACGTCATCGCATCGATCTCTCTTCTCTGTATGATGACTCAACAACGGGCAAAGTACTGGAGAAGCTGCTGCAGTCTAGCCTCGGCAATACAAGTGGTTGGTGACCTCTTCGATCGAAAATATGATTCTCGACGTGGTCGATCAACCATGGACACGGGTTAGGAAGAGGAGGAGCGTTCGAGGCGCTTGAGATGACGTTTAGAGTTCTCGAAAAATTCCTTCGCATGGTTCGAGATTATTTGAACGACCGTTCCCTGGTCTACGACACCATCGAAGGCCTGTGCGAAAGGACAGTTACGCAGATGTCCATATTGGGACTTGACCTCTGGAACGCTGTCTATGACAGCGTCCTTCGATTAAACATGCTGGAGGAGACGCGCCTAGTGCGGTACGCGGACGACGTCGCAGTGCTGATAGTGGCAGTTCGTCTATTAGAGTTCTCTGTGCAATACTAGAAGCGATTTGAAAATATTTTCGCCTACATTTGAACGTGATATTATTTATTCATTTTTACATATAACATTCTTCGTATTTGTTTAAATAATATATATATGAGCCAATAAATCACATTAACCTCTTCTTAATGCAATATAATAAATACCAATTACGCATATTTTTTAAATCACACATAAATCTTGTTTTTTATTATGCATGAAAGAAGAAAAAGGTAATGCTTAAGATGGTGAGATTTGCAAGACGAAGAGACTACAGATCACGTGAAAGACAATTTTAACGATTACTATTATTATTTGTACTATATTTCAACCAATAAGTATCCATGATATTAAATACCCCTGCAAGCTCGATTATAAATTATAAATGTGAAAATCCATGCACTATCCATCCGCTAAACCTAGCTCTAATATAATTTGGATTATTAACGTTGTTTCATAATTGATTTTTACCATATTTTCTACTTTAAGCAATTTTATAGTTCTTTGTAGCTTTTCAATCGTTTTACTATCTAGGGAGAAGTTAGTACAATTGCAGCAACTACATACTAGCTTACTGTGCTCTTGGATTCAACAAGCTTTTATGAAATATAATTTTTGTTTAAAGGATGTTACTACAATTACTATGGTTTTAGCTTCTTTCGATTATAACTAAGTTTAAAATCATTGATATCGCAAAATACGAACATTTAGACCTATCTTAGCGCAAAGAAAAAAATCGGCAAATTCTTATTTACATGGACCGTCTCCAGATTTTATTCACTTCTTGAATTTCAAATCTTTAGTCTGCCATCTTATTAAGTTATACAAAATTGCAGCTCTTTCTGTTTAATTGCATTAAATTAAAATTAAATTTCACTGCATGCTTTTTTATAGCACTGAATTTGTATATATATATATATACTTATTTAATAGCGCTCTAAATTTTAATAGTACACTAAACAAATTTAATCAATTTCCCTTCTCTTCAGTAAAGCGAATAAGACTTCAAGAATTCCTTTATATATTATTTATTAGCCATGTGATATTGATTTTGTATTTTCAAATGGACGCAAAAATCGAAATATCCATGAATGTCGTAGGAATTTTAAATTATTAGATAACACAAAACACTTGAGAAAACCCTTGAAAATACTTTTCCAAAAAATATGGTTTTAGTTGTATATGGTTCTGATTTTATTTAATTTTTTCCTAAATTACGTCTGAATACCATACACGTTACAGATTTTGTACTTTATATACATAAATAATTATTTCCCAATTAAAGTAAAATAAAAATACAGCTAATATCACCAAAGCAATAATTGTTTCTAATTCACAAATGCACATATAATTTTCCACGTTATTAATTATTAGTTTCCAATTAGACCCCCAAATGAATTTTTTAGAAGTATCTATTTTAATGATTACATCCACTTACTGAAAAATAAATTCACACATCCATTTAATTGTGTGTTGTTTGTGTATTTAGTTAGAAATTACGAGATATATTTGGCTTTTGAATTATTTAATTCTGAAACGTACTTTATCATTGTTCCAAGTACACTCAAATAATAAACAAAAACTGAACAAATTTCGCCTTTTTGGAAACTTCTCCTCTTTCTGTTAATACATTGATTTTGTGTTTTATTTAAATTGTAATTTATATCTAGGGAGTATTATTGCAAACTTACTTGATCAACTTAAAAGTAACTACTTTTTGATTGGAAACATTTCTATTAACTCAAATATTTTGCCTTTGTTGCAGTTTTAGATTTATACAAATTAACTTACCACTAAGTGAATAAGAAAAACTAAATCACTATAATTTTGAAATAATTAACAAAATTTATAAAAAAGTTATAGAAGGTTAAAGGAAGACAAAAACGTTTCTCTTTTGTAGATAATGTAACAAAACACAAAGAACACACAAGACAAAATGCTCTAAAATTCAAACCACTAAGAAGGAATGAAACTTTTGGAATAGTTCTCGAATGTATAGTGTACAATTGTTGGCAAATAAGACAATTAGTCGAACCACACAAATTGGATTTACATTTTTCTTCTTCTGCTTTCCTTAGCAGCACACATATGCACCTATCTGTTACATTCAACTATTGCACATAATTGTGTTACCTTAAAAATTTTACTTTCAAAAAATCAATGAAAGACCTAATGAAGGTTGAGTTTGGTGTAATTGATATTGAGCCAATCGAAGAAACTAAAAGTGCACATATGTGTAAAGAAATGATATTACACCGATATCGATTTTGATTGCAATGAATACTAATGATTTTACTAGAATAGAGTAATAAGTATATTAATTGTAATATGATAAAATGTGTAAATGGCGACTGCGGAGACATGAAAATGCGGATGTAGAGGGATTTTGCGAAATAATTACGAAAAGCATTAGTAAACAAACAGCCGAAATTATAGTTGTTCAATTTGCAATTACTTTACAAAGAAGCGATATACAAGTAAAATGTAAATTAAAAACTCTTACCCATTATCGATCCAGGACTTTCATATCTTCCATCTTTTTGTGATTGGGCTTCGATTGGTGTCGGTGGAGGTGTTTGAGATTCTGGTATTTCTTTTGAAACTGGAAAGAATAATTGTATATTTGGTTTAACATTATGAAAAAGCTTCAATCAATTTTAGATTTTGTAATTGTACATTAGCCTTCTTAGCATCCATACATTTATATCACATTTTAAATTGTATAGATCTAAAAAGCGTTAAATTGTAATTATCTGGACAAAATATACACTTACTCACAAAATTGAGCGGACACTTTTATTCAAATTGAACTTGTTTAAAAATAACATTTGCAAGGTTAATGTACATATTATTTTTATCTATTAACGTTATTTTTGTATTATTAAGTTTAACAACATTTGTACTTATTGAATATAAAAAATTTCGTTAAGAAAATCTTAATTGCGTATGGACAAGAGTATGAGGTAGGACGTACTGCATTGTCCGCATTGGACAAAGTCCAAAACAAGACCTTCAAGCGTATTGGCTATGAGTATCGGTGTAATGACAATGTAAAAACATTTGTTTTACACTCTTATCGTTACTAGCTATGTTTTCATTCAAATCCAACAAGTTGGGAAGCATGTTGGAAACAATTTCTACTAATGGAAACGTTTATCAAAGACCAAGATTCTTGTTGGGAACTTTTGGTGATTGGCTGAGTAAAGTCACACAATTTGTTGTGTTGATTTCGGTTTTCATATGAAAACACTCAAGTTGATGGCAAAATTGCACAGTTTCTTTTGCGCGTTGATATTAATGGAAATAGATGTAAATTTTTGCCAACTTGTTGGCTCGCAACAAGTTAAAATTTAATTGCCCGATAGTTTGGCAAAATTAATATGAATGGAAGCGAGACTTAAAGGACAATGAAATCTCCGGTCTGGTTCCTAAAGATGTATCTCTATATGTGTTGTTTGCGCATCGGACTTCTTTATCTTCCCGTACTGTCTTTATGGTATTTCTAAGCCATTGGTTTTTGTCAGGGCAGACGCCAACCAATGACAACAAAGTTCAAATTTTACATAACAGCGTATAAATTTTTCTAGTGTAATTTGTTTGGCAGCGATTTGGAAACTATGAGAATGTATGTTTTTCTCCTACGAAGTTTCGAAATGTTTAAGCGTACCCTACCACCTCCCTGAAAAAGGTATTGATCCAAGCTCAGGGAACAACCCTATGATGCACTCAGCACAGTTTACGCGGATGAAAATTTTTGGGGAAGAGCAATTTAATTTAAAATATTTACACCACCAAGGGTCTTCAGCTTGCTTTTAATTGGGTATACTATAATAATTATCAACAATGTGTGTTACATGAAAAAGCACTGAATGTCTGGATTTATTATGATTTTTGGTAAAATAAATATTTGGAATTATTAGTCTAATTATTAGTTCCGGAACCATTGCTGGTTTATCTTCGTCGGTTGTTATGGGAATGCAGAGTTCGTCCCACATATACCCGTGTATAAGGCCGCTTATACTGTATATGAACGACTTCACTACTTTATTAACGAGCGACGAAGCTTTTCCATCAGCTCTTGATGTTTTTCAACAGTACGAACGATGTGCGGGTGCAAAAGTCCTTCTGAATGAGAGGCTTGTGGTGTGGTGGATGGCGGGGTCGTACCGATATCGCATTCAGCATATATTATATATGCTGTATATAGGTATATATGGGGCGCGAGGGCAAATCACGTATTTGCCAAGTTCATCTGGAGAAATTGTCCAAGGCCTCTCATTTTGGCTTTCACGATTGTTCTTCCTGTCGCTGAAGGGACGGAGCGGAACTTTTATAAGCTTATTTTCTTCAGAAAATCTAACTGGATGTTTACACTTGCCAAATGTGTTGGCATTGTCGTTGGCAGCAACTGCCAATTTTCAATTTTATTGTCGCTTTGTGTTCGATTTGTTGGCAAGCCAGCTCACTCAGCTAGATATTGTCAAACCGCTAAACGCATCATCCACAAATATGTTATCGAGTAGTTAACGTTTAATGATAGCAAAAATGTTGGCTCTAAAAGTCATAGAAAAAAGCGAAATGGAAGGGGAATTTGCAAGAAAAGCAAGAAGAAAAAGGAACTGCTGGGCTAGTCCCATTTTCAATTAATTTTAAAATATCCGCCCGTGTAAATACTTTTGCCGCCATTTTTATCAAACGCCTTTGACGTAAGAAAGCACGCCAATGTTGTCCAGAAAATTTGGCTTGCCAATTTATCTTACCAACTCCAAAATCTAGACAATTGCTAGTGTAAACGCCACGTAAGGGAATTTCTTCATCGTAGTATTCTTTGATATTAATACTTTTCTCCGGATAAGTTGTCAAAATAATTACACAAACAAATCTTTGTGAATTGAGTTTGAAACTGCTCGGAAAAATTATTAGTTGTCAGAGGTATTATCTAAGATTTTCTAGAAAAAATGGCTCTTAGAAGCTTTTCCGTCTCCATTTCGGACCGATAAAATAATAGACCTGCATCTGGTTATCTCATCCATCGTGCATCTGTTCTTCTAGGACTTCATTGCGATTTCTTATCTATGGGTGGATGTAATGGCGGATCGTGGCACCGAAAAGCATTACCACCTACTCTTCGTCTGCCCACTCTTTCCTCAGGACTTGTCCCAAGATCTGATCTGTAAGATTCAGACCTCGAGCGGATTCAGGCCAATACTCCACCTCAAGTGGAACAAACTTAGGTACTCACCTCGAGGTGGATTTTGGAATGATTGCGGGGATAACTAGCAGGGCATATTTGATCCGCCATCTTGAATTATTAGAAGTTAATGTCAAATTCGTTATTAGCCACCCCAAAAACCTATATATCCACCATTTTGCGAACATTTCACTGACATTTAGAAAATCCTATCCGCCATATTGGGTCCGCCATTTTGAGTATAACAAAATCGACTCTAGATTCGTAATTAGCGACTTCGAAAAAGGTTTTCAAAGGATATATACATATTTTCATGACAATCGCAAAAACTTTGGAATGAAATTTACATTTCCGACTTTAATAGAACAAAACCTTTAGATAGCAGCCCTCTGAAGGGTCGACCTGGTTCATTTTCTGCCAGGATATTTAGATTTTACTATAGTCTTTGTGTACCAAATTTTATTCATCTACTTCGAAGCGTTAAAAGGAAAATATCGATTTTTTATTTGTATATCAAAGGTTTTATATGGCAGCTCTATGGAGGAGTTGTTTAAATTGACCTATTTTCGAAATTGGTCTTTCAAATTTAATAAGGTATCGGTATACTAAATCACACACATCTATTAAACGACTTCTTGTCTTCTCCCATTAATGGCAATATAGTTTATTTCTGCGTATCACGAATGTTACAAACGTTTGCTCAAAGCTATAATACCATACATCTAGGGTATTTAAAAGTTATATAAGTACTGATACTTATAAACTGATTAACATTCAATACTTTCCAGAAAAGTACAAAATTATGTTTAAATACCGGGTTCTGAATCCCTTTAGGGCCTTTCTGAATTCAAACCTTTATCTTCGTCTGTATCTTTTTATAATAAAATGTGACGTCAGAAAATAAGCTTAGCTATTATAAAAGTTTACAGGAAGACGGATTCATTTTCTTTGATTTGTCAACTAACATCAAAATAGTATCAAGTTAATACAATACTTGACCTTGTCGTGAAGGAATCCTGTGATTTAATTGTTATACAAAATAGGAAATCTCGATAGCATAGACTTGAAATTGGATGGGCTTGTCTTAACATTATGTCGCTTATTGTTATATCAAGATGAAAACGAAGATAAAGACTTGGATTCGGAAAGGTTTCCAAGAGGACCTTAAAATAACAACAACAAAAATAGTGAAGATAATTTCATATTCCAGGTGTGCATCGGACAAAGAAAACAACTAGATGTGAAGGAACTACAACATAATATGGGAACAAGTTTTACATGGGAAATCCCTTCATAAGCATATCTTTGATATATTCAATATTTTTGAAGTTAGTGATAGCAACTGAGCTTTTCTTAGTCTTCCAATCGAGTAGTTTTTACTAAAATACGTAGGCCTTGTTTAGTACATCCTCCCGTAGAACCAGAAATTTCTCTAAGCTTCTATGTTTTCGTTGGTATTTTAATGGAAATAAACATTTTCTTCCACACTAGTTTTTGCGTCATTTCGCAAAAACACTTTGAGATTTTAATAAAATCCCGTTTAAGTTCTTCAATGTCAAAAAGTAAAGATAGATCCATAACAATATTGCATGCAACATTACACAGAAAAATACATACCTGATGATAGCATATCTTGAGTAATTTCAATCAAGCCTTCACTCATTTTCTTAGTGATTGTAGCTTCTACTGATTTATAAAATTCTTCTTCTGTAAGAGATTCTCTAGGCTTTTCATGATAAGATCTTGGAATATAATCTTCAATGGCAGTGGTTTCGTCTTCGCTCGGCTTTTTGGCTATTTCTTCAAATGTGACTTTATCTACAGCCGTTGTAACTTTTTTCTCTGTTTTCTCTTTTGTTTCTATTTTTCTGTCCTGCTTCTTTTCTAATACCTCCTTACTTTCCTTGGTTTTATCTCCTTCTGATGCTTGGTCTTTATCCTTCACGTGTACCTCTTTTTGAATTGTTACTTCAACAATCGGCTCTTTCTTTTCTTCTTTCTTCATTTCTTTGGTTACTATCTTTTGTTCTGTTTTTTCTGTTATTGTTATGTCTTCTTTTTTAATTTCTTCTCTTTTACTTTCTTCTTTTCTAGTATGTTCCTTTTTTATTTCTTCTTTTCTGACTTCTTCTTTTTTATATTCCCTTTTCTCTACATCTACTTTCTTTGATTCGTCCTTTTTCAGTTTGTCTTCTTGTATTTCGCTTCTTTTTAAAATTTGCTTTATTTCTGTTTGTAGTTCTTGTTTTGTAAATTCATGCTCTTCCACTGATTCCCTTTTTTCTTCCTTTTCAGATTTCTCAATTTTTGCCTTTTGTATCGAAAGCTTTTTTTCTAAATCAGGATCAATGACCTCTTTACTCTCTGATTTTACCCCTGCCGTTTCTTTCTTAGCTTCTTTGGTAGTAACTTCTTTTGTTGCTTTAGTTTCAGTTGTAATCTTTTGGTCCTTACCCAAAACCTCAGTTATAGTTTCGGACAAGGGTTGTTCTCTGTCGCGTTCGATAGCATCCGTTATTTGCTCAATCTTTTTAACAGATCCTGGAATAGTATGAGAAATTTCTACTGTTCTTATTTCAGTGGTTTCTTCTACGAGGTGACCAGATGGATCTAGCTTTGTTGCTTTTTCTGTTACTGTACTATCATAAAGAATTTTAGACGTCTCTTCTAATACTTTTTCGTCTCCTTGCACTTTAACTGTTTTCTTAAATTTATCTTGCAATTCTTTATCAAATTCAGTCTTACTTACATCAGGAGTTTCTATTTTATTCGTTTTAAGTTTTTTTATATGTTCTGGTACCACAGCCGATTTTATAATATTATCCGTTGGCATCTGAAGCATTATTTCTTCTTCATGTATTGCTTTTTTGTCTTCTATCAAACTCTTTCGCTTGATTTCACTTATTTCTTGTACTATTTCCCTCTTTTGTGTAGAAGCTGGAATTGCACGTTCCAATGATAAGCGTTTCTGGATTTTCTGTCTTCGTTCCGCTACACTACGTTTAACATTTTCGTCATCAGACTCAGATTCTTCAATAGCTTTTTCCTCTGCGGAATATTTAATTTCGTCTCGTTCTCTCCGATGTTGATCTAAAATAAAAGAATACAGTAAATTTTAATGATCAAGGAGAATCAATTCAAAACAAACCTTCTTGCATTACTAGCTCTTCTACCGATTCGGAATCCTTCATTATATCAGTCTCATACGCATCTAAATTAATACGTTTTCGTTCTAAGGGTTGCTCATGCCTACTTGTCTCTATATATGAAGTTATTTTTATACACTTTTGTATGATATCATTCCGACCAATGGCCCTTAGACCATTTTCAAGTACATTTAGGTCATTCGATTTTTTCACCTTAAACAGTCGAATCATAGACTGAGCTTGTTGCGCTGTACTTGTTGGATGTTGTGCTTGAATAGTGCTAATTTCAGATTGTGTAATTCCAATTTCGGGAGCTAACCTAACCCAGTCTTCTCCCAAGAGATTCGATATATCTACGATTCTCATATCACCTAAGTAATGATCTTCTGGTCGCTTGCTTATTATCGTTATATCGACTTTGGTAAGAATTTCTCTGCTATCCGATAGTGATATCTGGTCTGGGATGATTTTATCTGGTAAAACTATATTAAGTATACAAATTGGTTGCTGCGGTGGTTCTCCTTTTGCAACTTTCGGCTCCCGCATGAACAACGTCCGGCCCACTGTATCTGCATGTTGATCTTTAACACGAACACTGAATGGTAATCTATTTTCTCGAAATGCTCTAAATGTCAGTTGAAGCTGTTCACCAGATTTAGTTACAGGCACTAAATTGCCAGCCATTTCGATGTACTGAGATTTGCCTTCAAGGACTTCCACGTCTCTACTCTTAGCAACCTCTGTAAAATGCTCTTGCTGCTCTAGCGTTTTATCTTCCTTGTCGTCTGTCATACAAAATACTCTCAAACGTGCTTCGCTTTGTTCAACACGCTTGGCAAACACAACAAATTTAGCCATGAATGGAACATGTATAGCCTCCCTGCAAGAGAAAGTGAAATAATGGTTTATTGGAAATTTATTTAGGACAGTGTAAATGTTTATGTAAAACAGTGGTGAAAGTGAAATAAGATAGATTGTAATTTTGTATAGGGTCACTGACTTAAATCTTAATCGAAAATTGAGGAAGTTTTTCGAAATTATAACATAATTTTAAATTGGTGACCCATTTAACGTGTCTATTTAATGTAACGTCATAATCACAAGTTATGATGACTTTTGTAAGGTTTTAGAAATTAGTTATATGTTGTTAGGACCTCCGAATTTTCTCCTTTGTTCAATATTTATGATTCGAACTTCATTACTAATGAATCAGACGACTCCCCACTCAAGCACTTCTGTTGTTGATTTTTATAGCTGTATTAAAACAGATTATATTCAAAATTCCAATCAGCTAAATTAAATTTGGCCTTTGGAGAGAAGAAAAGAAAAGAACATTGTATTTTGTTCATTCAATTGGAAAGCGGTCCTGCAATTAATTATCCAGCTTTTCTATAATATTTATGATATGAATTGGAGGTGAAATTTCGCCCAAACTAACTTCTAGAAAAGATCGTTAGTTGCTTTGCCTTTTGTTTATTTAACACTTTGGCTGCCATAATTAGCATAAAAGCTTTTGTGAGAGGATTACATGTTTAAATGTATTTGGTGTGAGAGGCTTTAGGCGTGTGTTAATGGAGTCCAGAGTTAGTTCAACTTCTCCCCCATGAGGCCGAAATCATCAGCATATCCAAAGACCTATTTGGATTTGTTATATCCCGAGAGCAACATTTTATATTTCTGTAGAACAAAGTCTACGGGCTAGATTGAACAGTATACATAACTGAAAGAATTGTTTGCCTGAAGCTTAATCTTGGTGTTAGTCTTAATACAGATCATTATCAAATCTTTATAATTTTTTTTGTACTGCCGCCATAATGATCACACCAGCCTGTAATGTTTGCAGAGCTATGTTGCCGTAGACCTGCTTAAAATCTGCTAAAATTGATATGCAGATCAAACTTGAACTTCTGGTCATGTGGAATTTTTGGGCTAAATTGAACACAAAATTCACATTTTTCAACTTTGATCTTGAATAACTTTTCAATCACACAACCGATAGAGGCAAGTAGGGTACCGCTGAGAAGCTTCAGGTGTGCTATTTCAAATATATTCTTGGTCGTTATCTGTGTCCTTGTGAGGAGCTATAAGGATTTTAGAGGGTTAAAGGACATAAAATCTTTCGATGCCATTTTGTGGTGGAGGGAGTGGCTTTAGGGAGGAGAACAAGCTTTAATCAGGACCGGAATCGATTGGTATACCACATATAGCGCAGAATAAGAAATTTATGTTCACTAAATTGTCCGACAACAATAAATTTGTTTATTGGGAAGGAAGAAAATTAAGCTTAGTGTAACTCCAGCTTAATTCTTTATTAAAAATTGTTATCAAATTCATTCCAGTCCTACTGCAATAGACAGTAAAGTAATTAAGGAATGTAGTGAGAAAAGAAGAAACGATTTGTTTTTATATTTTGAATAGTTTCAGAAGATGGAAGTTTGATAAATGTTAATTTAAAACCTCCAAAAGAGATGGCGTCCTGTACTCATTTTACAGATTTTTTAAAAATGTATAAATAAATATCGTCGGAAATTAAAGTTACAAAGTATTTTAGAAGACCATTGACAAAAATAAAATAATACATGTATGTTCGTTTAGAATAGATCTCTGTAGGACCCCATTAGTAACAAAAAGAACACCTGACGTTGTATCGTTATAAAACACTCTTTGGTTCAATAATTTAATTTAATTAGCTTGAATGCGATGTTTGAAGTTAATTTTTGGTCAACTTTATCAAAATCTTAGCACCATAATCCTCACTAATACTTAAATAACGATCTCTATTTTCAATGAAATTAATAATTTGCTTTATATAAAATTATTTCAATTAGGTGGTTACAATTGTATTAATATTGTGAAAATTTGTTTCCAAATTTTTGCTATTTTAACGCGTGTAGAAATTATTTCACGCTAAAATACTTATGACATTAATGTAAATTTTGTGAAAGCGAGAACTAAAAACCGCTTCTCCGAACCTAGGCTCTACCATTGAGTTAAAAATATGTGGATTAAAATAGTTGCGTGAGAGTGTTAATTTTGGTCACTGAAGTATGCAATTAAGCCTATTGATAAGTTAGTGCCTTTTCTGAGAACCTATTCAGTAATATATAAATCTGCTTTTTGAAAGATCTAAAAAAGAAAACAAGAAAAAAACTATTACTGGTTTAAACCAATTATGTAATAAAGTAGGTGTAGAGAAGGGAGAACAGTATAGAGTTGTTTGCGGCTGTTTATTTTTATATATTCGCAGTTAACCTGGAAAGCTGCAAGACATCTCTTATAGACGCGCTCTTTTGCACGGCACTAATGCCGCGGGAAAAGCTTTTAACACGTTTACTGCCTTGCCGGTCACGGTTGACCAACATTTAAAAAGTTCTCTCACAACGAAGGCATTTTAACACGGAATTCTCGCAGGAAAGCCTTTATGCTAATAAATGCTTTTATGTTATTAAATACATAAAAGCATCACTTTGTTGTGAATTTTGAATCCAATTTTGACCATTCCTCCAAAATTGTATCATCCTAAAATGAATTCATATAAAATTATTCATTATTCATTTCATACTGTTAAAGAGTATCCTCTCTCTTCTATTTTATCTCAATCAGTGAAAGTGATATTTTTTCCTTCGCAATTTCTAAAATCAAATACAATCGTCCTTGATGGTTTGTATCCTAAATTTTTTTAAATAATACTTCCAGTAATTCGCCCACATCTAACAATCATATAAGAATCTCCTTAGATAGTAATAAACTGACTGTGTTGGTTCTTTTAGATTTTTCAAAAGCATTTGGGAGAGTCAATTATAACTTGCTACTTGGGGAACTTCGTTCAACCTTTGATTTTTCTAATTCGACTTGTAGATTGACTTGGTTATATCTGTTAGGATGTCAGCAAAAAGTCTCCTGTGGTAATAAGTCATCTGAATTCCCACAAAGTTCTATTCTTGGGCCTTTAATGTTTGTCGTGTTTATTAATCACCTCCCTCTTGTTTTCCATGACTATAATTATCACATCTATGCAGATGATATCCAATTATACATGTCTGGACTTTTGGGTCTATTCGAAGACCCTGTATGGCGAATGAATAATGGGATGTGGCAAAATGGACTTTCGGTAATTCTCTTTACCTTTTTACCTTAATGCTTCCAAGCCTAACGCTATTGTTATTTACATTACTGAATTAGATACCATTTGTTTCCCAAGTGTGATGCTTGATAATTCAGTTATCTCTTATAGCACATATCACGTGATCACATACGGATATCTAATATTCTGTAAATTAGACTCGATATCTGTTCGTAAATTAAATGTAGCGGTCAATTCTCCGATTCGTTATGCACTTGATCTACGGCAATTTGATCATGTAACTCCTTACTCTAAACAAGTCATAAGATGTTCTTTGTATAGTTATCTTAATTTACAAACAATTATGTTTAATTTTGACTCGCGAAGTGTACTACTTTTATAGTAAATTAGGAGCACTTTTCCACTTGAATTGAGGAAGCACAGCGGCAACCGTAATTTTCAAGTTAATTTCCGTGAATATTTGTAATCTGTCTAAAGTTTCAGTTATGTAATGTGAGGGTATGCCCTTCAATTATTTTCCTTTTTTATGTCTTTTTATTTTAATACTTTCAATACCTTAATCTAGATTTAATTAGTTAATTTAGTATGTAAATCTTTAAGAATTTAGTTGATAAATCTTTATCAATCCTTGTTATTCGATATATTCTATATTTTTCTCCTACACATAATTTTAAAATTGTATCTGGCTTGTATGCGTTCAGATAAATAATTTGAATTTTTTCAACTAATAAGGTTTTAACCAATTGAGATAAAGATCGGATGATGACGAAGCGCTTCGGAAATAGATAATTGTTACCACTACAAGCCGCATATTCTTTGTTTCATTTTCAGTATCATAATTTTATTATAGAAAGGTTTCACACCGTTCATAATGTGAATATTATCAATATTCATTCGTTCTGGATGGGCAGTAGAATTTGGTAAGAGAGCCCCGAAGCATTTGTCTGATTCACACCAAGAGTAGTAGTGTAGTGTAGTGTAGTCCGAAATCCACAGTATAATCGCTAGAGCTATTTGCAAAAAGCAAATGAACTTCACATTCGCGGCTATGACTCGATTAATACTCGATTATTTTTGATGATAAAAAAATTTTGCTAATTGACTATCGACCGAAAGGAATTGCAATTAACACTGCTTAGCTGACTGACTTGGTACCAAGAGTACCCGAATGGTTTTCGATGAATCATGCAAAGGCTTTTTTTTTTACTTATTCTCACTCAAAGCAAGGCTCAAAATTATGCTTCTTCATAATGGGATCACGATGCTTTCCTTTCCTTTTGTTTTTGTGATATTTTTTCTTTTTGTTCAAATTCTTCGAAAATAAATGGAACATCGGGATTTAAAAATCATTGTAATGAAGGATCTTAAAAACAAGAAAGTTAATTGCTCTAATAGTTTTGCCAATTATTGTGACCCAGCTGAAATACTCTACGCAAACTAATATGGGTTGAGAAAATGATATTATACGATTACAAGAAATTCATAATAACACCTATCCTGAAAAAAGGCGATGGTTTCGCATGTAGCAACCACCGAAGAATCTCTATGCTAATTGCAAGTCCTTTATACAAGATATTTTTTAGTATCATTGCCAGCCGTCTCAAACCACATATGAAGTTAATTACTGACGAACATCAGTACGATTTCAGGGGAGATCAATTGTTGATTAGATTGTTATAGTAAGAGAAATGATGTGATGGATGACGTGGCGTTGGTGGCGAGGGGAAAGTTTATGCCCACTACCGCTGACATCATGGGGAATGCTCTCCTGGTGGTGGAGGGGTGTGTGCGGAAGAGGGCCTCACTATCAACGCGAACAAGAGAGAAATTATAATCTTGACTTGGAGACTAAGGATCTGGAATTAAGGCCGCTTACGCTCTTTGTTTTTGAGATCAGCGTTTCCAGAGAGGTCATATATTACCCCCAGACTGGATTCAAGGCTGACCTGGACGCATTATGTTGATGAAAAGCTCAGGGAAGTGAAGGTGGTGGTATACCAATGTGGGAGAATGCGCGGTTTGGGTTACATCGCCGAGAACAGCATACTGGGAATACGCTATGGTGGTCAAACCGAATTGACAAGGGGCGTCGAAGTTAGGGTTCTGCCGGGGAATCTCCCGACGGGAACCGGCTGAGATGGCTCTTGGAAGAGGGACGAAAAGGGACCCGTGTGAAGAGGTCTGATTCGATATCCCTCAAATATCTTTAATAATAATAAAAGGAAATGATGTAGAAGTTTTGAGAGAATACCACCTCAGTCTAGCACATTTTCTCAGTAGTCGTGCAATGCTCTGAATAACTTAGTTAATTCTTAGTTAAAATTTCCAGACATATGTAAAGAGACTTTTTTTCCTTAATATGTTAAACGCGGCGTTTTGTTAGGAAGAGAGCTTTCTCATGTTATATTTAGTTCATCATGTAATTTTCTTTTAAAGTTCTCGTGTGATTCATGTCGGGATGACCGTGTTTCAATTTGATACATTTTTGATTTTTATATCTGACGTTTATCACTTTATTCTTTAAAACTTTATTCTAGTATTCCGTTTTTTAAGTTGATGCACACTTACCGGCACGGTACAGAACGATACAAAGCAACAAAATATTTTTCTTAGGAAATAATCGAGCTCACATCAACAGAACGAGAACGGAGAACAGCACGAAACGGCCATTGACGATAACTATCGTTAAAAAGAATTCACACCTACAATTTTCGGCAATTTTCTAGAAAATTTGCCAGTATTGACAAAGTAGCTTTGTCTTCATCAAAATCTAATTATGAAGTTGTCAACGTTGTGTACCTCTTTGTGTCGTTATAATCACCACGAAATTTTCCGGTATTGGTCGTTGCATACGGACATACATATTTCCGCTCGGCTCAAGACATACATAATAATATCATATATCATACACATATCATGTAATATATCTAATATCAAGTCGAGTGCTTTACACACGACCATAAAACTTAAACAGAGTCCGGATATAAAATTCTTCTGTATCCTTGTTGAAGGGATTTTTATCCTTTTTAGCGATCTCAGCAATTTTTTAAGCAAAGTGAAAATATAATGGCGGTATATTCCTTTCAGGATTTCGTCAGTAGAATGGATTTGGTCAATAAAGTTATTTTGTCAAAGTATACACTTTTGATTTTTTGATATAAAATCTTCATATAGCCGGAAGTGTTATCTTCTTTTAAAAGAATTTTTTACTTTGTAGATCATAGTTTTTTTCTTTTTTCATACCACAGACATTCAAATAGGTAGTTATAACGTAACTTTGTATTCACTGAATGCGTTTATGGGAATAAAAAGATTTTGGATGATCAATAGCTCCTTCCTCAATTTACCAGCAAATGCTTAGAATTTAATCAATATTTTTATGGTTTTGCGTGTAACCTGTATTAGACTAAAAAGTCCAAAGCCAATTTCCAAATTTA
>QYTT01087267.1:763-15693 GCA_006980735.1 Dasypogon diadema | reverse complement strand
ATTAAGAGATAAACTATTCATGTATTTTATCCAAATCGAAATTAATATGTGCAATGCAATCTTCAAAAAATAATCCAATTGGCTTATCCACGTACAGCTGCACATCATTAGTATACATTTGAATTTTGGCACTCTCAATAACTTGTGGAAGGTCATTAATGAACAGGTCAAACAGTAATGGACTAAGTACGGAATCTTGTGGGACCAGACAGTCTACAGTTGAAAACGATTTGAAATCAATGACTTGATTAGAGAAACTGTACAGTGGCTGAAATTGAACTTGTTTCTAAGCTTCCAGAGGAGAATTTCATGATCGACGCTGTCGAAAGCCTTAGAAAAATCAAGAAGAACTAAGGTATTGTAACGAGAAGAACGAAACCCTGGCTGCTAGGGAGTTAATAAGTTATTGTCTTCTATATAATCAGTAAAGTGTTTATAAATTAGCTTCTCCAAAACTTTAGACAGAAACGATACAATATTTATGGGGCGAAAATCAGCAGGTGATTCCGCTTTAGATTCCTTGGGGATAGACAAGACTGTAACCATTGGGAAACTAGATGTAGTCAAGCAAATGTTTATTGTTCAGATGTCGATTAGAAGAAGCAATTTAATAGGACGAGGGGTTAGTGAATCTGGTATCGGTTTTCACAGACAAAATTGCGGTAATTAGCTCTTCTCGTCTAATACCACAAAAGCAGAATGAATCCGGGCTATTTTATAAAACCTCATTGTCATGCAAATTAAGGTGACTAGCTAGCTGGAATTCAGCACATCTGGATTTAGTTAACAGGGAACACTGTCAGCACCATATATACATGCCACCCGTAAATTACACCAAAGAACTCAAGGTTTAAGTCCAACATTCAATCTAGTACTAAAGCATCAAGTAATAACAGAAAGACTCCTTGGCCAGTTTTTATAACTTTTACTTTATCTAACGCATGGCTTTCAAGAATATGTTTCGCAAATTTCGAGTTTATAGATGTGGCATACCTTTTTAGTTCTTTATGCTTAGCTTCATTTCTTAAAATCCAGATATCTTTAAGCGGTCCAGACCTACGAATAACAGTTGAGTACTGTGTCATAAGGTGCGCTTCAGATTTTAAAGGCTCCTTGAGGAGTTGGACATATTGCTTATTGTGTAAAGCCACAAGATCATCAATCTGCTTAAGATTACCTTCATCAAAATTTGATTTCAAACATTGGTCTAATAATTTCTGTAACAAAATGAAAAATTTTCACACTTTATCAGTACTTGGTATAAGGTCTCCAACAATTAAAAAAAGTGACAAATTCCTGGATTTGAGAGCTTTTTTTAATGGGTAGAGTGATATTTCGGCAATCGATTTCACCGTAGTCAAACAATTGCTTTCGATTGTTCAAATTTGTTCAAATTATCGAGAGAAAAATACTTCGTAGTTTCAGTTAGGCACAGAATGATAAAACACCTTCAAAAAGGTCATGCATTATATCTACAGATATCGATATGTTCTCTATAACGTGAAAATAGCGCAATTTGTTGAATATGCATTGTTGAATAATTCCTGTAGATCTACTGTCATTAAGTAACAAATCAGCGTTATAATAATCTATTGTTCGTAGTTTAAGTTTAAGTAATCTGTTCTACAGTCCTAAGGATTTTTATTTAAGAAGGAATCACATAATGACAATAACATTTTGTTGCTTCAGAGTATCGATATGTGATCTTACTAAGAAATTTGATATGTAAAGTGTCCGATGACAACACTTTTTTCCTGTAAATCAAAATCTAAATAGAGATTAAAAAAAGAACTTGTCTAAGGTCGTCGTTTGCCTAGAATTATTGTTATTTTCATTGTAATCTTTTGGTTAAACCACGCCAACAATACTTTTTCATGGGTTGGTTTTATTTCTGTACTTAATGTTATATAGAAACCAACACTTTCCGATTACTTAATTTCTTTGATTCTATTCGATGATCACATATGTTTAAATACATTTCACTAAATGTGTAAAAATCATTTGATGTCATTTGTGTAAGCTTTAGATCCCCATTACCTAAGCAATTCTATCAATGACATCAATTTACCTCAATTTTCCACTGTTTGAAAATATTGCTAGAATTATCTATAGAATTCTGTGTTCACTTATCATGCAAGTACAATTGGCCACTTGTTATCAATTATTTCATTAAAGCTTTCACAAAGGATACGGGCCGTTGTACAGCGCAGATACTCCTCTCTTGAAAGCTTCTTTCAAGAATCACTCGAAATTTCAAATTATATACAGTGCCTCGGTGAAGAACAATTTTCTTTTTGATTCTCGTTATTATGAATGTTGTGGCGTCCAGTTACAGATAATATTGTGAATAATACTTGCCTGCATTCTGCTCTTCGGTTCGCAACTACTATCTTAGATAGATTCAGAGTTAACAGAAGGACACTTCATTCTCTATGAAATGGAAGATCAGCAGTTCTTTTCCTTTCGAGGTGTTACTAGGTACGTAATTTCTGAACGTGGTACTTCAGCTGACCATAGCAATTTTTTCTATTTTATTCGGAAAAATTATGACACCCACAATAACGGATGTCAGTCACCTAAGGTGAAATTAATATTTCAGAAATTTCCTCATTTGGTGGTAAAAAGTGGCATTTACCGGCACTTATTTGTTCTTTTATTGTTATCGATTGTGTATTGGCTTGCGGGATTTATTTTTAATCAGCATTTACACGGTTATTCAATTTTTCCAATGTGAAGTTATCTATTATCAAGTTGTACATTTGCTACCTTTCCTTTCTGTGCTAAAAACTTAAAAACAAACTCCATCCCCATCCACCTTCTTTGAAAGATAATTTTTGGTAAAGTCTCTGATTTCAGTGACATGTTTTTGTTAAACAACTTTAACATACATAATGTATAATGTAGTAATGTGGGTTTCCTGCTGAAGAGATAACTTACAAGTGCTGCAGTTCGAAATTTCTTTGGGTTTCTGGTGCCTTTTGTAAATTAAAATAAGTGATAGCTTTAAAGTATTAAAATCGACACACATTTATATTTCTCCCAACTATCTTTCTAACCGTGTAATCGCGCGGTGAGGAAGAAGAAAACATCCAGATCAGATTCTAAGATTATCAAAATATCCGGAACCAAATTTCTAAAACTAACTTTGACATGTTCGTAACGGAACTAAACCAGGATTGTTGAAAACGACATTTTTCGAATAAAATCAGTAAAACATGAAATTTTTATTATCCATTTTAATTGATAGTAACACAACTGTCACCGTGCCTACCTTTTTTGGTTTTCGGATTTTTTTTTTTTTAATTCCATCCCTTTCCAATCCCGAATGAGAATTACTAAGATGAATCATCATTCCAGATAATAATGTATGGAGTTGCAATTTCTTGTAATTTCGACAGATGTTACCAACGAAATTGCGATGTTATTGAAAAGGATTTACATAGGGATTACAAGCTGATTTTAATTCCTCTTAGCTCCTTTTTAATTCCCTTTCTGAAGGAATTGAAAAGGAATTAGGAATTAAAATCGACTTCTAATTACTTTCTTAGAGGAATTGGAAAGGAATTACAATATTAAAATCCATAATTTATTTCGGATTCCAGAGTAATTCCTTCTCAATTACATTTCAATCTCTTTGGCAATCTATGTTGAGTATATGACAAATTGCAATTCCATACATCATTATTACTTGAACTGATAATTCATCTTAGTAATTCTAATTGCGAATTGAAAGAATTGGAATTATAAATTTTAAATTCCATAGAATGCTAATTAGTTGGGAATTATTTTCGAAAGAAATGATTATACAGCTCTCATTTGAATTTTAACTGTTCGAAGTAAGTTAAAAATTTTTTTCGAATATTTATTAGAACCGCAAATTCAAAATAATTTCAATTTTTGAGACAGTTTTTTTTTTTAACAATTTACCGATTAGTTTAACTTGCCATTGGATTCTTTTTATGCATTTTAAAAATGACATTCAAATTTTATGGCATACAAATTTTATGCGCATAAAGTTATAGGCTGATCGCTAATTTCTGTACGCAATCAAATTAATTCACTTTCCTTATTCTCTTACTCTAATTAAATTGCAAGTTTATCTGCAATTTTAGTAAAATTAGAAACAATTATCATTATTAAATATTAATGTAGTTTTTGAAAAAACAAAACCCTTTATAATTACAAAAAAAAACAGTAGGTAATTGAAATTTGTTTTGCAAATTTACGTCACAAGTTAGCACTAATAATTATCTTTTAAAAGGTGCTTGTTGTAAATTAATTATTCTATCCATGACACAGAATGAACGGAATGAAATAAGCAAAAATAGAAATTTATAAATTTTCATTTATGACCAACCATTCAATTCTTTGAAAATGTTTGAATTGACAAATTTTTTAATTTGCTTACTTCGAAGTTGACACTGAAATAAAGCGTTCGTTCCATTCATTCTGTCTCAGGGGTTCATGTATTGTTTTGAATAGCCATTTTCTGACATCACTTTGGATATTTTATTTGCACAAATTTTCAATGGTGGCGATTTGGCAATATTAAGTCACTTATTTAAATACTAAAATAAAAATCGACATGTAAAATAAACGCTGATTCTATTATTTTTATTAACACGTTCCCTGCCGGACTTCATTCACAGAGTATCTCTCTCATATGCATTCAAGTTACTTGTGATATTCTCATATAAGAGAAACGTGTATCGAAAATGGTACACGTGACAGGGAACGTGTTAAACTTACACAAAAGTTTCACTAAAAATCACCTCTCTTTTGCTTGGTTCCAATTGGAACGCTACCAAAACAGTGTTCCTTCTTCTTCTTCTGAAGTGACGTCACGATTTATATGTCAAAGCATGGTTAACCTTGTAGTCTGTAAGACGTGGTCTTGATATATCTCTCATAGCTTTGTCCAGCCTACACTGCTTTTATCAGGTAACGATTTTTAACTTTTGATATTGCTCACTCCTCAATCCCCTTTTGTCTTGGTGTAATGTTACCTTGTTTGGATCCAGGTCAGAAATGTTCAAAATCAGTCCAGAAAATCTTGAGATTAGTCCAGATAATTCATTGATTTGTAATTAGTTTTTTTTCAACACTTTGTTACCTTTTAATTGTTCAACCTTTTTGAAAAAAAAAATCAAATAAATTGAAATAAATGTAATAAAAATCTTCAGGAAACGAAAATGTCTTCAATGGGAATAACTTCAGATAATTTTATATCATTTTATTAAAACTATAAACCAAACAAACACAAATTTCTTGTCGTTTGATATGTTAAACAAAGTAAGTTAGGAAACCTAAATTGCCATCACAAAAGTTACATTACTCCATTATTAATTTATAATTTTCATTATTTCAGTACGAAAATGCCGCCAAACGCCTCAACAGCAAATATATCACCTCCTAGCAGAGTTACAGAAGCTACAGGAGTGTTGGATGAATTCGATGCAGAAACAATTGATATCAATTTAAATAAAAATAAGGAAATATCTCAACACTCAGAAAAGCGGAAAGTGAAATTGGTGTGGAGGAATATAATCGCATTTGCATATTTACACTTGGCAGCAGTATATGGCGCGTGGCTCCTGTTGACTGCAGCTAAATGGCAAACAATTTTCCTTGGTAAGTAACGTTCTGTTTATGTTATCTTAAGTTGTTTTTGTTTATTTAGTTTCCATATAGTTAAATGCTTCAGTATTATTATCTGTGTATTTCCATTTATATTTGCGAAATTTTTAACAATTTTTGAAAGATATCTACTTATTTTCGCCTTTGCAAAACATTCATTTTGAACATATTCACGCCGGCGTGAACCATCGGTGGTTCACACGAGAACTTTAAGAGAAAATTACATGATAAACCAGAGTACGAAGAATGATAAAAAAATTTTATTCGCTCACGAATTATATTTTGACGAGAAATATTTTTTTATTTCGCTCACGAATTTTATTAGATTGTTCACGAATTTTATTATATTTATCGTGAAAAAGAGCGAATATTTAATTGATCAGTAAATAAATATCATTCCTGATAATTATCGCTTTTGAATAAATCGCGAATGAAATTTTCCGTTATTAACTTCTCTTAGCTTTTACATTTATTGGACTAATGTATAATTTAAGTAATGTGCTGTATATATTGTAATTTAAGTACTGGCATTGAACAAGTTTTAATGGAAACAAATTTATTGGCATTAAAAAAGTGTTTCTCACTAGCCATATAATTTATGGCATATAAAGTCTGTGCTTCACGTTGTTGTTATGCGTTGTTATATTAAGCCTTTACATGCTGTTTCTGCGAATGCACGCATTTGTGCGTATTTATAGTTTTCTCAAAATAAAAGGAACTTTCCTATAAATTCGCGCAATAGAATTTGAAAAAGGGGCGTTTTTGCATAGTACCATGTGACAAATTTTGGATAAATCTTTTGGGATTTACATACCTCCTTAATTTTACAGGAAAATTTTTTATGTACTCCTAATATGTTGTTACATTAAAAGGTTATGATGCATTACCTCTAGAAATGAAGAAAAGTTCGGCCATTTTTCCCCTTAAATCCATGTAAATTTTGGAAAAAAAATAAAAGTTCAAAAATCGTTCTTATATAATTTTAGAGAATGTATGACGATCAATATACATCGTATATAAAATCATTAAATTTGATTAAAAATCTCCCACATAGTTCTATTACAGCATCTTTCTTATTTACTTAAAAGGGTGATTTAAGGATCTGAACAACTAGTTCCGCACCTTGATGCATTGCTTTAATATTTTAAATAAATTAACACTGATATTACTGTATATTTTAATAATTTTCAAATCAGGCTAATTAATTAAAAAGATTCAACAAATAATTAACTTGAAAAAATTATTAAAATTCGGTTATAGACTAATTTTATGTTTCTTACGACAGCTAATTTTCTATTTCAAGAAATATTAAAATAACGATTAATTTATATCAAAATTACCTAAAATACAATATAAAAACAATTAATAATAAATTGATATCCAACAAAACAACCTACCAACAAAATTTCGCGGAAAATCACTTTAATTGTGGGAGACGCATTGCATGGAGACTCCCTTCCAACTTCTCCAGAAGTTGTATAGGCGATAGGAGGTTGGAAATACTCAACACCTTTTCTGAAAATTCCCAGGGTTGGCCAAACGAAGAAAAAACACATTACCTGTTCGGCTCATTGGGGGAACTAGCTGTCATGGAGTTGGGAAGAATGGTAAAATTAATTAATTCTTGTGGCTTGTTCTAGTTTCCTCCCTGTCTATTCATTGGTCAGGTACGATGTATGTGGTATCACAATGGATCATTTTCCAGGCCTAAATGTGGCTGACTCTATCGTTTCTGGGTGGTCGCCATTCCAATCTAAACGAATTAATGATTTGTTCTCAATGGGACTGCTCATCTACTGATTTACTCTAAAACAGTACGACACTTTGAATCTGTTGCAATACTTCCAATTCCAACTCCTAAGTGAAGAGAGACACAGGAGAAGAAAGAAAATGTAAATAAAGGCAGAAGATAGCCAAATGGGTGCTTGTATGCGCATAGCATGAGCTCTACTGGCCTCTCTCGCTGGCCGGGGATGCTCTAATCTGATGACATTATATTAATGCAACACCGCCATCTTTACTTCAGTGCTTTTCTGATCTTTACTTCAACATGATATTTCTAGGCCAACTTCAAATCCAGGTATCGAGGTACTTTGCCTCTATAGAGATGTTGATCTCACAATTACCACACACCCCTTAGTTTGCCTTTCTAGTGAAGATTATCGTTTCCATCTTGCTCGCGTTGATAGTGAGACCACTCCTCCACAACTCGGAGCTCATTTCTTATGATGATCATGAATTTACCCATCGTTAAAAATATCGTAATTATTGTTCCTTCTCCTAAAACTCGTGTGACCAGTCTAGGTCCTGGATCCTAGGATTGTCCTAGTTAGTTAATCGATGCGTAACTCTACAGATTTGCTCTTTTGAAGGCAGGAAATCGATTCCAGCAAAAGCACGATTATTTAACTAGGTGCCAGTGATTGAAGCAATTCTACTGACGAGAATTGTCCTTGTGAAGTCACTGGGATATTGCATAGTAAAATTTCATACTAAAAGTTTATGGATTAATTTGTAACATTTGTCAGGCGATAAATAATTCCTATTCTCCTCTTACCCTTCTACTTAATAGGGTTGTCCACTGAACTTAGGCAATACATAAAAAAATGGAAAAAATGTTCGACACCATCTAAATCACCGACCTCTAATAAATGGACTGCTCAATTTGCTATCTCATGTGGGGCCAGTTATCCAGGACACAGAATACTTATTAGAAACGAGAGGGAATGTAGTCCCATCCTTTTTTGTTGTTCGGTATCTTATGGGTAAAATTGACATTTATCCTAGACACAGAATGCTTATTCTAAAAGAGGCAGCAATATAAAAGTGGTGCCATTCAGTTTAATGCAGTTTGAGTAACATGCTCAGTCCATATTATAGAGGTCGGTGATCTAAATGCGATCGAATTCAGTAAAATGTTTTTCTTTTTCTTTTTTCAGCCCTATTTTTGTACGTAGTGTCTGGACTAGGAATTACAGCTGGAGCACATAGATTATGGTCACATCGCTCATATAAAGCAAAGTGGCCCTTGCGACTGATTTTAATTATTTTCAATACAATTGCATTCCAAGACGCAGCAATTCATTGGGCCAGAGATCACAGAGTACATCACAAATATTCTGAAACAGACGCTGATCCCCATAATGCCACCAGGTATAAATAAAGATACATTCTTATGAGACTATTTCAACACAAAACATATTTCAGAGGGTTCTTCTTTTCACACGTTGGATGGCTCTTGTGTAAGAAACACCCCGATGTGATTGCCAAAGGGAAGGGCCTTGACATTTCGGACTTAAAGAGTGATCCAATTCTCATGTTCCAGAAGAAGTGAGCTTCACACTGCAATTCTGTAGCCTGTGAAATCATTGAATTTGTATTTCTTTCAGATACTATATGATTCTTATGCCGATAGCTTGTTTTATTGTACCGACAGTCATTCCAGTGTATCTTTGGAATGAGACTTGGCTCAATTCCTGGTTTGTGGCTACAATGTTCAGATACACGTTCATTTTGAATGTTACTTGGCTGGTGAATAGTGCGGCACATAAATTTGGTGGCAAACCCTATGATAAGTGAGTTAACTTAACTAATCAGTTCGAAAAAGAGAAAAGAAAATCACATTTTCGGAAATTTTCAGGAACATCAGTCCGTCGGAAAATCCATCTGTTGCTATTTTCGCATTTGGAGAAGGTTGGCACAACTATCATCATGTGTTTCCATGGGATTACAAGACCGCAGAATTTGGAAAATACTCATTAAATTTGACAACGGCTTTTATTGATTTCTTTGCGAAAATTGGTTGGGCTTACGACCTGAAATCAGTTACCCCCGATATAATTGAGAAACGTGTTCGACGAACGGGCGATGGAAGCCACCATTTGTGGGGATGGGGAGACAAGGATCAACCGCAGGAGGAAATAGACGAGGCTCTTAGGATTAACAGGAAAGACGAATAAATCGCATGATTTATTTGTTTTTATTTAGTAACATAATTTTATAAACACGAATAAGAAAGGAGGCGGGAGCTAACTCAAATCACAATTTTTATAAAATCGCACCACAACCCGCAATCTATGGGTGTCTTATTTGTAAAAGCTAAATCGAAAGGCTGTTATTACAATTACAATCTTTATTTATATGTAATTATTAGTAAGATTAACACGTGTATACTGGACGTGGAATGTGTTTACCTTAAAATGCGGCATATGTAATTTTGTTTTTATTTCCCTGAGGTATGTAAACTTTCCAGAAAGCTAATTTCTTTGCACATTTTGAATTTATTGAGGCATTGAGAATTTTGTAGTTTCCAAAACATTACTGATATTAATTTGTTAACTGTATATCAGACAACAGAAACCTTGAAATTTATTTGTTTAATTGAACGAAACAGGAAATGTTATTTATGTAATAAGTATATTATAAAAATGCCCGAAAGGCTTTTATTTCTTCACCTGCACTCTATTCAGATAATTTGTTAAGCAGTGATTTGCAGTTAAAACCCTTCTTGATAAAGTGTGAAAAATATTTGCATTAAATTGTGACGTCGATTGGTTTCCAACACGATTGCACAAAATTAGAAAAACAGAATAACTGGAATTTTCATTATAATTCTCCGTTGATGTGAATTCGATTTCTTTTTTTTCTCGGAGCGCAACTAAACTTCAAAAGATGCACTGCGATGCTACACCACAAAATGAGCGGAAAAGATAGTAGATAGTGTAGAAGGAGAACTGACAAATTTAAGTGAAAGTATCAATGCATATCCTGTGCATCCAGAAATAATTGCAGTGTGTTGTTTGTGAAAAATCAAAAGATGGTAATCAATTTCATATTCGCACCATTTTTTTCTATCTACGAATCTTCACTGTTCTGTCAAGTCAAAAGGGTGAAGAGGGCTCGAGGGGTAAGTATCACGCATAGGGATTGAAGAAGTCAAAAAAGGATATGAGATCTAACTAATCCCCCTCATGTGTCTACGCTTTATCGCGGTAAGGATCTTAGTGAGGTGATTAGTCGGTGGTAGCGAGTCAGTAACATAGGTAGGTTCTCTCATGTCGAACAGGTTAGCGCTAAAAAAATCGGATTCAATAGATACGCAAAAATGGTAATGAAAGAAGGAAGGGTAGTAGGTACTTCGACCAAAAAGGTCGAAGAGGTACAACTAAGCATAGCAGCGACAACGGACAAACTAAAACGACTTAACTGACATTCGGGATGAGGTGAACAATGTCGCGCTAAAAGATTAGAAGTTAGACTCAGATGGGACAGACCGATTGGACTGCGAAGAGAAGCAAAGGTTTCTTAGGCGGCTGAAACAGAAAAGAAAGAATGAGTAATGTAGATAAAAACTGAGGTCTGAGGAACAAGAGGCTGAACAGTCGACCTCGAGGGGCGCCACTATGTTGGCAATAGCATAGCCGACTTCAGAAGTATCCGCTAGGAAGTTAAAAAGCATAAACTCTGTTTCTGTAGGAGGAGACTGTGGAATTGCAAATGGACAACCACTCAAAGTTGTCAGTCTGAGCTAACCACAGAAAGGCGCACAGACAGCGGAAGAAAACTACGGAGAAGAAGCGTAAGTGTGGCTCGTGATGATTACGTCACGGGCATCACTAACATCTTGATAGCCTCCAAGAAAGTGCTCACAAACACCCTGGACGCCCAATGGGGGAGGCGATCTTACTTAGGTGCGTAAAACCAAATTTCCAATGAGTGGCTGCAAGAAACTGTAAGGGAAATGGGGGGAGCTCACCTGAGTTGAATTTTGTGTACTTAAGATTTCCAAGGGAACGCGTATGTGAGGAGTGTTAAGACAGCTGAGTAACGGACATCATTCATCAATAAATGAGATTAGCATCAATTGTGAGCGAGGCGAGTCCGTACCAGCGTCTAAAAGTTTACCTACTCAATCTCCACCACTAGAGCGAGGCAACGGAGGCAACTTTTTTGGGCTTGGCTTATCTTAGAAGACCCATACAGTCGACTGCTGTTTACTTTCGGGCTCATACGCATAGTTCCAAGATTCGTCACCTGTGCAGATATTAGGTCTGTTTAATGAGGCAAACTGGATTTTTCCAGGAGACCTCGGTCCACTTTCTGTGTTCAATAACGCTTCGAAATGGACCGAAGTGTCCCAAGAATGTGTTCATTGACGGCTGCCAGATTTAGTCTCGGTCAACTTTTCCTGCCCAAGCTCTAGACTTAAGGCAAACTCAGGAGGTGTCATTCGTGGAAGTGACAGCCCAAGTTATCCAGATGCGCTTGGTCGGCTTTGACAGTTTTCCTGAGATTGAACGAAGTTTTCTCGGTTAATCTGGGGCAGTGTCTCATTAAACAGACCTATTATACACGGCTTTTGACGCACCGCGATTGTATTTCTCACTCAACTAGAGATAAGCCCAAATTTCTCAATAGTCTCACAAACCCCTTGATAAACTATTTTACACAACGTTTGCCATAAATCCGTAGTTCTGAATTATTAAATTAACTGGAGTTTTGTTCGAAAACTTAAAAATATTCGGAAAGCCCAGATTCCTCATCTTGTTGTCAAAACAAATACATCTGCTTGAATTGAAGCTGGCTGCGTTTACTTCTTCTTCTTCTTTTTATTTGCCAAGCAAGCCCATTTAAAGAATCTTCTGTGTAAATATGTTTTAAATTGATGATGGAATGGAATAGGTCCTAAGCGCAATAAAAACAATTCTCATTGTATCTTTTCTGCTATTTTACTTAAATTATTTGCTGTTTGCTTATTATATTTATATAAAATGACTAAAAGGAATTTGTGGGAATTCAAGCAAGAACAAAAACCATTTTAAAAGTAGTTTGCTGGTTTAACTGACTACGTTTATGGGCAGGAGACACTCCGGATCGAAATTTCTATTTCACAATTCCTGTGCAGGGATAATCTAATTATAAAGCTGTCAATCCATTTAGTTGAGAGCAAAAATTACCAGAAAAAAAAATATGAAGACAAAAATTAGAAAGAAAACTAGTTTCGTGCAAGAATCAAAAACTTCCTCGTAGGATTAGTGCAGGAAGTTTTATTGATTTGCACAAAAGGGAACGTCAGACGCAAAAACTTCCTCGTCAAAAAAGGCCCTATACGATACAGCCGGTCCTGATAGATATATTGTTCCAATTTCTTCCAATTTTTCGAAGGACGCTGCAATCGACTGCGAGAACTGAAGTCTCGAACAATCCACTTTAGCCTTCTGTAAAATCTCTTGCGATCAAGTTAGTGTGGAAACACTTAGCACTTTCGCGGCGGCACGTGCCACCTGTGGTACACAAGAGATTCGCCTGAGAGAATAAAAAAAATATGTAAAAAACTCCACATATCAGTTCTTTTGCGGAAAGAGAGCTGTCTTGAACGCGTTGAAAAACTTCATTTGATACTTTCACTGAACATAAAAGATTCTCACTTTCAAATAAAAGCACGTAGAAACCATAAAATCTATTCAATAGCATAAATAAAACTGTTACAAATGAGATAAATTTTCAAAGTTATCTTCCAAGGATTAAACATTCCCAAAATATTCATTACTTAGTGGTGTCGTCTGAGGGGCTCACTTTACCTTTAGTTGCCTTTTCTATAGCCAGTTCCTCCCTTTCCCAATCAGCCATCGACTGTTTCTTACAATCATCTGACTTACCACCTCTAAAACCACCTGAAAGAATTTGATGCAATACTTACAGTTATTAAAGCAAGCATACCTGCGAGATATTTTGAAATCCCATCTTTCATCTGCTCTAACACTTCTTTGGAAGTATACAAAATCTCATTCTGCACAGCAGTATCGAAGTTGGGAGAGTCGTAAACTGCGGCATATAAAGAGTTCCGGTCATGATTCAAAGCAGCCTGTGGAAACTTTGCGATACTTAAAGCTAAATTAACGGCCTGTCCTAAAGCGGTTCCTGTTGCAACAATTCTATTAGCAATGCCATATTCGAAAGCTTCCTTTGCTGTAACGCGTCGCCCGGTTAAAATCAGATCTAAAGCCCGTGACAGTCCTATCATTGCGGGTAATCTAGCAGTGCCCCCATCAACAACTGGGACTCCTATGCGACGATTAAAAAAACCTAAAATGGCACTCTCTTCCATTACACGCAAGTCACACATTAAAGCCAACTCAAGCCCGTTTGCAACACAGTAGCCGTTTATGCCGCACACCATAGGCTTCTTTAAATGCCGCCTGGTTGGTCCCTAAAGTATTAAGAAGCCAAATAAATTACTTTTGGTTACACTCCTGCCTAACTTACCACAGCACCTTCAGCTTGCATTAAAATGTCCGTGTTTATGTTCTCTCCTCCAAGTTCATTGATTTCGTAACCTGAGCAGAAGGAACCTCCTAGCCCATAAAGAACTCCAACCGAAGACGTCTCATCCTGTTCAAATTTGTCAATAGCTTCACACAACTGTCTGGCCGCTAGTGAATTAATCGCATTTCGGTGCTCCGGTCTGTTTATTCCAATAAGTGTTATAGGCCCATCCTTCTCAACACAAATTAGGGTTTCCTCCTTTATCTCTACTGGTTTTTCTGTGTTTTCTTTATCCTTCCCATCTAATTGAACAGTAAAGACAGAAATTCATAATTGCCCTTCATCTTTTCTTAGCAAGTAAAAGTGTAGTCTATGGTCAAAGCAAATTACCTTTCGGGGATTTCTCAGCTGCATCAGTAGTAGCAAATCTAGCATTCTTGCAAGTTGCTCCCGGAAGTACTTGTCGACGTATAAAATGTGCAACAACTGATTTTAACATCGCGATTACTCCTTATTTTCGCAAGAATAAACTAAAATTAATAAACTTCGTCCAGAACCACCCTGCAGTTTGCCGGACAGCTGTCATCTTGACAGCCCGTAGCTGGAATTGCAAAATTCAGCTATAACAGTTTAATACTGAGATTCTAGTAACCCAGTGAAAAATCTATCTGTAAAGATATTTCCTTAAATTGGAATTTATCTAAATATTATTAGAAATTAATAAGCGTAAACGTCATAATATAAATAGGCGGGGCATTTCCAAACAAACACGTGATAGATCTTGATATTGATTTCAAAATATAGCTCTCTCCCTTAAGCTCAAAATATGGAACTAAACTAAAATTTTGTCCATTAAATACTTCGAGCATGTAGGTATGGAGTGGAACTCAGGCAAAATTTCCGTGGCCAAATTTAAAGTGGTGTGAGTCTACACAAATACTTTGAAAAACGTGCAAAGTAGTAGTAAAGTATTTTGGCATGGGTAGGCGCAATAATTTTTAGTCCAAACTCTTAGCTGTCTTCAAAAA